>JAEAOA010001512.1:3852500-3872500 GCA_016746295.1 Potamilus streckersoni
CGGTTATTCTTATAGTAAAAATTGAAGGATAAGAAGATTTAGAAAATGTTAAATTCTACTAGTGCATAGTTTTCATTTTCTAGTCTTCTTGGTTTAGACCGCTTGGTTTCAATGTTCTAAGGCGGCGTATCCAGTATGATTCCTTTTCCTTCCTGGTTTCGGAACTCCAGCTGTGGTTGTTGGCAATAGCGATAAGTATTATATCACTGAAAGTGTGGCCAGGGGAGGAGAAGTGTTCTGCGACCGGGCTTCTGTACAGCTTTTTTGTCATCCAATCAGATCTATGAAGGTTTATCCTTATGTGTAGCTTTTCAGTTTCTCCCACGTACTGAAGGCCACAGATCTTACATGTGATGAGATAAATCACATTCTCTGTTTTGCACGTTTTGTTTGGACCATGTATGTTTAGTTTTTCTTTAGTCACTGTGCTAGTGAATGTCTTGGTCTCTATCATATGTTGACAGGTTTTGCATCTTTTATCGCCACAGGGTCCAGATTGACTAGGTTGGTTTTGACTAGCGATTGTTGTTAGCTTGGCCCTGACTAGGATGTCCTTTAGGTTTTTTGGTCTCCGGTAAGCTACTACAGGTTTGTTCGGAAGTATTAGGTTTAGTATGTCTGACGATTGCACGGTTGGCCAGTGGTTTGCGATGATTTTACCTACTTTGGGATTGTCTGGGTGATAGGTCAGAATAAATGGTATCCTATCAACCTTTTCTTTCTGTCCATATCTGAGTAGGTCATCACGGTTTGTTTGTTTGGCCCTTTGGATTGCCTCCGCAATCAGGTCTTTGTCGTAGCCTCGGTAAATTAAATGTTTAGCCAGCTCTTCAGACCTTTCTATGAATCTTTCATCGTCGGAGCAAATTCTGCGTATCCTCAGTGCCTGGCTATATGGAATGTTCTTAATGCAGTGTTTTGGATGACAGCTGGTTGGGAGAAGATACTGGTGTTTGTCGGTTGGTTTCGAGTAGATGTCTGTGTGTAATTTGTTTTCCACCAGTCTGGTTGTTGTGTCCAGGAAAACATGGTTTGAGTTGGAAATTTCTGCCGTGAATTTTATTGAAGGATGGAAGTTGTTTGCCTTTGAAATGAAGTCATCCAGACTTTCTCTTCCATACTGCCACTTCATTTCTATATCATCGATAAAACATTTTCATGGGAAAACTTGAGGGAAAGCTCTTAGCATCGGTTGAGCGTACACCATACCAGTGGGTACGCTTTATCGATGATATAGAAATGAAGTGGCAGTATGGAAGAGAAAGTCTGGATGACTTCATTTCAAAGGCAAACAACTTCCATCCTTCAATAAAATTCACGGCAGAAATTTCCAACTCAAACCATGTTTTCCTGGACACAACAACCAGACTGGTGGAAAACAAATTACACACAGACATCTACTCGAAACCAACCGACAAACACCAGTATCTTCTCCCAACCAGCTGTCATCCAAAACACTGCATTAAGAACATTCCATATAGCCAGGCACTGAGGATACGCAGAATTTGCTCCGACGATGAAAGATTCATAGAAAGGTCTGAAGAGCTGGCTAAACATTTAATTTACCGAGGCTACGACAAAGACCTGATTGCGGAGGCAATCCAAAGGGCCAAACAAACAAACCGTGATGACCTACTCAGATATGGACAGAAAGAAAAGGTTGATAGGATACCATTTATTCTGACCTATCACCCAGACAATCCCAAAGTAGGTAAAATCATCGCAAACCACTGGCCAACCGTGCAATCGTCAGACATACTAAACCTAATACTTCCGAACAAACCTGTAGTAGCTTACCGGAGACCAAAAAACCTAAAGGACATCCTAGTCAGGGCCAAGCTAACAACAATCGCTAGTCAAAACCAACCTAGTCAATCTGGACCCTGTGGCGATAAAAGATGCAAAACCTGTCAACATATGATAGAGACCAAGACATTCACTAGCACAGTGACTAAAGAAAAACTAAACATACATGGTCCAAACAAAACGTGCAAAACAGAGAATGTGATTTATCTCATCACATGTAAGATCTGTGGCCTTCAGTACGTGGGAGAAACTGAAAAGCTACACATAAGGATAAACCTTCATAGATCTGATTGGATGACAAAAAAGCTGTACAGAAGCCCGGTCGCAGAACACTTCTCCTCCCCTGGCCACACTTTCAGTGATATAATACTTATCGCTATTGCCAACAACCACAGCTGGAGTTCCGAAACCAGGAAGGAAAAGGAATCATACTGGATACGCCGCCTTAGAACATTGAAACCAAGCGGTCTAAACCAAGAAGACTAGAAAATGAAAACTATGCACTAGTAGAATTTAACATTTTCTAAATCTTCTTATCCTTCAATTTTTACTATAAGAATAACCGGTATAGAACCAAATATCCGGGATATAATCTGCGTTACATATGTACACAAAATAAAAATAGATGTCGCTTTGGCTTGTAGACTTTTAGGGAATTATACAACGTTTTCAGTTTCCGCAACTAGTCTACACAAGCTGGTTGTATTTATAGTTTTAACACATGTGAAGATAGAAATGTAGAGGTTTACAAACGCAACGTTTTTGTGTTTATTTGTTTGTCGTAACTATGTTTTGTATTTGCCTTTGAAAAAGACTCATTAAGAGTCGAAAGCGCTTAGGCTAGTTAGTTACTAGTTTAGTACTGTTCGTCGTCAGTTTATTGCATCTATATATATATATATATATATATATATATATATATATATATATATATATATATATATATATATATATATATATATATATATATATATGTTAGAGTTACAGATGTGTCAAACTGTCCTTAAGTCTGATGTTACTACAAAGATCACGCGTAGAATCCAAAGAGGAAAATCGCTACGGTCATAAGCAAAATGGCATTAATGCTCAGAATCCGGCGCGGCCATTTTTCTTCATAAATGGAACATTGCTTCATCTCCATAATTCTCATGTTCTCTATCGTTAATTTGGGTTGCTCGACCATCTTCTCTATACCACAAATCCACATACACGACTTCTTGTACCATGGAAGATCACTGTAGTTACCTATGAACAAAAAACAATTATTAATTCAATACAATAGGCGATTTCCGAAATAATGAGTGTTGCATCCGTTGTCTGACTATTTTGTTTGGATTGGGAAACAATCAGTAGTTTGCATTACACAAGTAACGATATTCACGTCAACTCAATAATAACAATGTTGTCGACTTGATTGGAGACTTGTATTTGGCAGAAAATAAGTAACTGTTTTTTTAGTTCACGAAGATATTATATCATGCGTCACTATGAAAAGTCATGTTGTACAATGGTTTCCCGCTGATCACGGTTGCAGGCAAAGTGATCCCATTTCACCATATATGTTCATTATATGTGCTGAGATTCAAGGACTTAAGATTAGGTTAAATCCCGAGATCAAATGTATAAATAATGATAATTAACAACAGTTTTATCTCAAAATGCAGATGATAACTATCATTTTATGTTTCTGAAATGTCATTTAGAGCTAAGTGTGAACAATGGAATTCTATGCAAAGTTGGCCTGTCTTTGCATTAGCATTGCAAAGACTATTGACGTCTGATTTGAAAGAAAGAAAAAAAAGCAAAGATAAGTCTTGTTCAGAAAATTCAATAAACTGGGAAACTGGTATTTTCACACTGTTGTTATTGAAATTCACAAATATTTAATAGAAATACTAAACTTGAACAATCAGGACAAACTTGAAGGACTAAAGCTTATTTTCCCGCAGTGTCCTTTAGAAGTTTGTATAACCGTTTTTGTTCATATTATTTATCAGAAACTATTATGAATAAATTTAATCAGCTGTTTTTCTTAAATTATTTTTATAGAATAATCTGAACAGTAAAATACAAGTTTTGTCTATATTCATCAATATTCTCAAGAAGAAATGAAAATGATTATTATTAAAATAATCATAACAACAAAAAGATCAACTTGAATGCTAGATATTTTTTGATACATCCAAGTGTAAAACACTGATTTAATTCATACATATGGAAAATATTAATTATTTTATTTCTGAAATTGATATTATGAAACGATGTTTAGAGGTTTTAAATAATAATGCTTGAAAATATGGTTTACTTAATAAACATGTAAATAGCATCTAGGTGAGTCAGTGTGGTTCAATGCTAATATTAAAGTCAACACGGACTATCAACATGCGCACAGTGCAGCAAACAATTTAATAGTTTCAACTCATTTTTAACAATGTATCCATCTGAAATATATAATATAAGAGTCAAATTAGTATAGGGGTCATATTAGTATAAGGGTCATATTAGTATAAACAAGTATTTGAAGGTATACAAATTTTATCGAGGTTAGGTATTGTCTTACACAGACTGTTATTTCTGATATATTTATTCACTCGACAAAAATGAAAGGTTGTCAAAGTAATATAGATTTATGATTAAAACAAAAATTATATTCAAAGGTAAAAAAAAATGAATGGATCATGACTTAGACAAATATTTATTGGTATATAAGAGTATAGAATATATTTATCTTAAATGGTTTCAATTAAAAAGTCTTTGTACAATCGACTAAATGATCAATACCGGAAAATGAAACTTAGACAAGGCAAAGTATGTTCATTTGGAAAGAAACAAAAGAATAGTTTTTACATTTATTGAATGATTACACAAAAATTAAAGCAAATTGGATACAATTATTCAATTGATTCAGGACCTCGTACACTATAAACAGTAAATAAAGTAATATAAGTAAATAATAAACAAATCTAATGAATAATTTTTAAAATGTGTTTTTTCTATTGAAAACAACTATAAAATAATATAAGTAAATAATAAACAAATCTAATGAATAATTTTTAAAATGTGCTTTTTCTATTGAAAAGAACTATAAAATAATATAAGTAAATAATAAACAAATCTAATGAATAATTTTTAAAATTTACTTTTTCTATTGAAAAGAACTTGCGTATTCACAATGATGTGCGAAACATGGAAACATTGAAAAATTATCACAGACAAACCAATCGGACAACTATACATCCTATAATAATTGTGATTAGGAGAAATTCAGTCATAAATGGGAAGCTATGAAGGTATAATTCAAGTATCATTTTTTATTATGAATCATTTCATGGATACCTAATGCACAAAACATAATACATGTATTATCATACAAACAAGAGAATGGAATGTCTTCAGTGTTGGTTGTTATCTTTAATTGATTAATGTATACTCCACAAGAATAAATGATTATTTGAATAGTGGCATAGAAGATCACAGGGAAATTGTTGATGATATAGTATGAATAACCATTCTTCACATCGGTTATCTCCCATCTAAGTTTCCTTCTACCAGAACGAGCATGTGTGTGTGTTTTGAGAAAAGTCTAGATATTAATAATACTTAATAATCAATCTTTTTAGGTTTGTGGCTAATATCTGATTGAAGTAATCTGTTAATTGATACCAAACAACATAAACAATATAACAAAATAAATCATTTTATTCTTACAAGATATTTGTCTAACCAGGTGGGCCGGTTGTGTGCAATTACATATTGCTATCTTTGTCTTTCATCTAACATCATGTGTAAACTCGGGCTTTCAATAAATATAAAGATTGTTTATTCAGTATATTTTAGGAATGTAAGGTATGTGTATTTTATATTTTTTGGTGACAGACAATAAATCCCCAAATCTACTCAAATCCATAAAATGCACACAGACGATTTAACGTAAATACGTCGGCTCGTAATATTAGTAAAAGGTTTAGATAAGACGTATTTATAGTAATAATATAAAAAGTTATGCCAATATCCATTAATAATGACCTCTCATCAACAACTATGAACTGATATTTTAGTAAATGTATCTTTAATGGCATCATTCAATCTTGGTGCAGCAAGTTGACACAAGCGCAATTACTGGGTTTCATGTACTAAATCAAACGGAATTAAAGTTTTTGAAACATTCTGAAACTTTTGGCAGAAACGTTGATTAACATAGGAAAAAATAAGAGAAAGCACCTCTATAAACATTTATAAAAAATAACATATAAATGTTTAGGTTATATACAAAACTTAAACGTTACTATAATGTAGTTCGCAAACTAAACTGACATTTGGCTTGTTGTATCATACAAGCTACCACTTTAATAATAGTTTACAATCGTTCTAACTCGCCACATATTGGAATAAAGTCTTCATCGGGGATCTAAAACTCTTTTTCTTAAAACTTATTGTAACCAGGGTTGGTTACAATACAATGATTAAAATAAACTTGTTTCACATTAAAGAAAGAAAAAAATTGACATAATTGTATAATATTTGCAACTTTGATTCAGAGTTCATACCAACATTAAGGTGTTGAGTTTTATCCATTGTTAGATCTTCGCGACTTTCCACTTTTTCGTCAATGTCCTTACGCGGCTCTGTGCTGTACCGGCTCCAGAAGGTCAATCTATATAGCTAGAAATTAAAGGATATTGCTTTACAAATACATTTTAAATGTACACTGCTTACGTCACAGAGGGTATGTCTTGAAATTACTAAGAAAACAATAATCTAATAAAAACTTCAGACCAATTTGTAATTAAATAGAAAGTTTTATATACTTGGCATGTAAAGAATAATTTTCAAAACGGATGTGTTACCTTTTACAAAACCTGAAGGATTTTAATATTTGCATGTGTCATATAATTGAAAAGTTGGAATGCTGCACATATAAGGCAAGTCAGCCAATGAATATGACTTGAAATATTATTTATCTTAAAAATTGGAATAAAGCGCTAATCATCTTCTCTATGTATATTATAGCATCATCTTTATGTTTAGTTAAAAAAAAGCCATCGGGGACAAGAAACTTACTTGCTTGTCCTCAAAAGGCGGTGTCAATAAGCTGATGACTGTCGTTACTATGACAACAATGGCGAATAGGATAATTCCAAAATGGAGATAGTGTATGTCCTTGATGATGCTAGGCCGGATGTCACCTGGCTCCCCGCATGGTGGAATTGTGTAGACGTATTCCCAGATGAACCTTGAAAGACCAACAGCCAACCCGACTATCAAGCCCCAGAATGCCCCCTGTCGGAGACAAAAGAAACCAAATGAAAATCTGAAAACGCAATTTCTTCGTTTCGACTTCTCGCTGAACAGTCACATGCATCGCCGTTCTTTAAAAAAAAACAGCTAAAGAAATACCATTGAATGGATTAGTGTTACAAAAGATGATGCCACGACACTAACATGCTGCTCGAAGTAATTATACAGTCATCTTTAAAAATACAGTACCGTTTTACCACGACATTAAGCAAATCAAATGCATAAACATCAAATCAAAATAACTTCATTATTGTGGTTAATCTCGAATGCAAATTATCCAAACTTTCGGACAGATTGCATCAAGTGGTTAATATAAGGAGGCATCAGTTATTATATTGGAACCCTCTTTGCGATAATTTGGTTGTACATGGAAACTGTAAAAAAAAATAAGTTTTTTATTTGTACCAAGATCTGTCGACGTTTCTCGGGATGAAAAATGCTGTATGGGTTACACGAACGCAAGGACACTATCTAATCCAGGACCTACCGCTTCATTAATCCGCTTCCAGAAAATGGCGAGAACGTACACAGCGCAGATGGGTGGAGCCAGGAAGCTGGTAATGGCCTGGATATAATGAAACAGTTCGCCAAAATTCTGAACGATTGGGATCCATATTACTGATATGACCACCAAAACTACAATGCATAACCTGGAATAAAATAATGACCCATTTAATAATTTGTAAATGTTATTTCCATTTTTCTGGACATACAAGCACATTATTAGGAGATTGTTGAAGAGATGATGCTAGATACATGAATAAAGATTATTGCTAGCAGGATTAGTTTATAGTCTTTGGTCAAACATTTCGAAACCTGTCTAATCCATCCCAAAAAATTATTTTAAAAATTGTCACGTATTTCTGTACTCCTTCTGTTCGATATAAGGGAAGGTAACTCTGTCAGTCTGGATGATATAGTATACCGCAGTTTAAACAATGGTGTTTTAGCTAGACAGGACATATGATGACTCGCAAAAAGCCAGTTCTAGTTAATGAAACTAACTGACACGCTCTGATGCCCAACTAAACTGAATATTTTTACCTTCCAGAAATTAGTGAAATCACGTAATCTCGAATACAAATAATTATCGGCTCGACGACAAAAGAAACCAAATGCAAATTATATATATATATATATATATATATATATATATATATATATATATATATATATATATATATATATATATATATATATATATATATATATAGTCCATCAGAGGAACCAATTAATATCCTAACAAATCTACACATAGACGTACATATGTTCAAGCATATGGACTACTTTATAACTCTGTGTCAATGTTGCAGCGATAGGGCGTGTACGATGGGGGAAAATATAGTCTTTCACGGGCGAAAGACCGAATGATTTTGGACAGTGTATATATGCAGGTATTAATACGTATAAATTAAACTCGCTATCTCAAACGTCTTGACGATATCATCAAAGAGTGTATCAAATTTAGTCGTAGCTAATTGATGGTATACATCCAATAACGATTCATTTGTTACGTAATATTACATAATATTAATATCATATTCTCCCTAAGTCATTGTAGATCATCGTACGCGACCTAAAAGAATTACTCCCCTTTAGTAAAGATTCATTTCCGCGACATCCTTTGAAATTATATTCAAATATGTATAAAATCCGAGTGAACTGTCTCCTGAACATGCAGGTTGCATTGTCCACAGCTGTTCCTGTAATAATAACCAAAGACAACAAGTGAGGAAGCTATTAATCACATTCGGGTATTCCATAGAGGGCGTCCAAAATCTGTCTGTAACCAATTATCGTTTTCTTGGGCTAGCGCGAATACTACAAGAATGTAAATCATCATCATCATTGGTAGCCCAGTCTCTGGAGACCATCTGAGTAGCACCCTTGGAGTTTTGTCTGTCTCTGTGGTTTTGGCATCGTCTGTTATGGCTGTGCAGGCCAATGCACGAGTGACAATACCTATTGCAGTTGGAGCAGATGTTCAGGGAAGTCTGAGTTACTTGCTTTGTTTCTACACGCTTCTTTCTCTTGCGTTTCTCTGCGGCTTGCTGGACTTTCATTTCATCAGCGATCGCTATACCCTTGCTAACTGCCATTCTCCAGGTGCCACGATCCTCGGCCTGTACTTCCCAGCCGTCTGGTGAAATACCGCATGCCTTAATGTCTTTTTTGCATACATCCCGGAAGCATAGTGACGGCCGGCCGATTCTTCTGGTGCCAATGGCCAACTTGCCATATAGGATTTCTTTTGACAGCCTCCCATCCTCCATGCGTCGGACGTGTCACAGCCATCGAAGGCGGTGTTTGATGAGCAGGGAGTATATGCTTGGGATACTTGAAGGATCACGTTGTGTTGAATGTGGTCTTGCCAGCCGATTTTCAGGATGAGTTGTAGGCATAGTATGTGGAAGGAGTTTAGTTTATGCTCTTGCCTCATGTAGGTGCTCCACGTCTCACTTTCATATAGTAGGTTGCTCAAAATGTAAATGTTTTATTATATATATATATATATATATATATATATATATATATATATATATATATATATATATATATATATATATATATATATATATATATATATATATATATAACTAAATGCATAGACGAGAATTTTAAACATGTCTGATTCACTTAATTTCGATGTTCACGATGAAAAAGACTCAAACCACATATATGTACTACTTAAACTTTTTATATTAAGTACTGAAAGATACTGAAAAGATATCAGTATGTATTACATTGTTTCATATTTGAATCAAATTATGCAGTCGGAGAGAATATTTATTATTATTAATAATCTGCAGCTATTAAAAGTACGCTTTGATTCAAATCTTTATTAACTGAGGCCACCTTAGTCAATTAGTCATCCAATTGGAATTCTAAAACAAAAATTTCAGAATCTAAAATGAGCTTCGCCCAATCAACCATGGCATCGAATGTGAAACTCTTATTGTGGACGTGATAGCATAGTGTTTAATGTGCTAGACTAGTACCCACTAGAAAAGGGAGCGATTTCGTGATCAGACTGGGTCTCATGCCGTAACCAGACTGGGTCTCACGCCGAGCTTTCTTTGAGCAAATCACTTGAAACTCACTGCCCAAGACAAATTAACCAAAGTGGCAAATCACTTTAAAGCAAGTGTATCAAAACTAAACCAGAAATGTTGTGAGTTTAATGCAAACAAATTATTCATTACAAAACTAAACCAGAAATGTTGTGAGTTTAATGCAAACAGATTATTCATTACGAATGTAAATAAAAATATTTCTTTTATATATGGTTCAAAACAAACTATGTTCAGATCAGAGAAGACACAATGGTCTCAAGTCAATTTTCATAACTTTGATTCTGCAATTGTGTTTTTCGATGCTGAATAACTGTTTTTCTTTTTATATTATTCTAGACATATGATTGGGAATAACATTAAATATTCAATGATTTACTTAAAATTGAATGGGGTTTTATATTTTGAAAATGCTGTTTGAGGTTTTATATAAAGAAAACGCTTAGTAAGGACCCAAAGTGGTGATGGGTGAGGCTTTAATGGGCAAATTGTTTACATAAGTGAATTTTGTCTCTGGGAAGGGGGGGGGAGCTCCAGTAGTATTAGAAAACCAGGTTTTCAACTCACTTTGTTTTTTTACCCTCCAAACAAGTATAAATTATCCCCCACCCCACCCCCTTTTCTTCCAAAATAAACCAGGTTTTCAACTCACCCTAGAGGAAAACCAGGTTTTCAACTCACTTTGTTTTTTTACCCTCCAAACAAGTATAAATTATAGTCCTAAATTATCCCCCACCCCACCCCTTTTTTTTCCAAAATAAAACAGGGTTTTGACTCACCCTCCCCCACCTCTTTTTTTCCCCCTACTACTACCTGTAAACAGGTATTTTGTAACCAAACAAAACAACAGGTGTTGGAATGTGATAAGCTCTTTACACAGAGGTGACTAATTTGTTAGAACAGCGCATGTGTGGAATACAATTATTCTAAAGACGGCAAACGGGTTTTACCACAAGATAACAGGATGAAAATTAAACTGTGCATTAGAACGTTTCAGTTAACAAGGTGGAAATTAAACTAGCATTAGAATGAAAATGATATTATTTTATATCTCGTTACCAATGATTAATGTTTCAACTGTTGATATTAAAAATATTTCACTATCACGACTATAGATACTAAATTTTACTTTACCACTCACACAGCGACGGGACTCAAACAGATCTTTCATTTCTGGTTTGTTCAGAGGATATTTTTTGTTGATAAAATATACCTTTGACCGATCGAGATCAATTGTGAGTTTAGTATAGTTTTGTTGGCTAATGGGGCTGTGAAAGTTTTTAAATTCCGCTAGCAACTTTTGATACAATTGTTCGAGATAATTGAAATACATGCTGTTATCAGATCTGATGAGCGAAAGTTTTAACTTGTCACATGTTCCATTAAAACATATACCTGATGTTTCATTATTAAATTCAACTGTCAATTGTTTACCGTCCATCATTAGATATTTGATGTTACTATTGTAGCTATTTGTCATTGTCAAATTTTCAAGCATTATTTTATAAGTTTAGATAAAATTTCAGTTGGAAAAGATAATGTCGAGTATAGATCTATCATCATAACAATACCCAAGGGCAAATGTATCTACCCCATTTTCACAATAGCGTTTGTCATCAAAATTATACAATCCACGTTTGATAATGACATCTGTTTCGAGTTTATGATGATTAGTTCGAATTGCCATAGCTCTCATAAAACTAACACCACCATCAAGCGCATACCTGTAGTCATCAAATTTCATAAACTTTTTAACAAAATTACGAGGCAGACCTTTGGCTTTTTTCGTTATTTTATTATTATCTAACAATACGGCATACATTTTACTACGTAATCCGATAAAGTATTTGATAGCGCTCGAGTTCATTTCATCTTTAAACTTACCAATAACCTTTTTATTTGTGTCGTCATGAAATTTACTGTCACGTGGATAATCGGAAAGATCAAACAGATGTCGATTATTGTACATGTCCTGATAGATGTCCTCACATTCAATTTCATACACGAGTGAATCAGTATCAGTAAACAATAATCTACTAGCCGGCCACTGATTTTTAACAAAAGTGTAATGAAAATCGTACATCATCCACTTTGATAAATCTAACACTGCAGCTCCAACATAGATCGGCTTGTTTAGTTTTAGATTTGTTTTTCTTCTTTGTATCGCAACAAGATTTTCATTAAATATTTTCATGCTCACAAAATCATCGTCTGACACAAGTTTGTTTCTGCGATTGACATCATTAACTATTTCAATATTTACACGTTTCCTAATATTCTCCATCGTCTTACCAAAAACGGAATTGTTCATCAGTTTAAAGAAGTTTTTCTCAAACTCTGTTTTCGCTGCAGCTCTTCTTGAAGTGTTGGAGTTAATATAACCTCTCATCCACGGCGATTGATTAAATTTTAGTACACGATGAACTTTTCTCAACACAAGACCAGCATCGACTGCTTGTTTTAAAACTTTGTAATGCAAAACATAATTTTTCTTATCAAGTAAATTTGGTACTAGTTTCTTGACCATGGAATGTTGCCTTGGTGATGCTAACGCTTGTTGTTCTTTTGATAACAAACTATAATCTATAACCATCGATTCCGCACAGAAAGGGTAATCGTTATGTAATTTGTGTAGCGAATTTGGATAATCAAGATCAACTTCAACGAAATAGGAAACATCGTCAGGTATCTTTTTTTCTGTCTCTGATAGAAATCGATCAACCGTGATCCAATGAAATCCGCTAAAAGGCATTGGTTCTGCCATCGAACCGTAAAAAATTTTACATGTTGTTGGTGATTTCTTTTTCTTTTGTGGCATTATAATATATTATTTACATAAAATTTACAATTTTTTTATTCCACTTCCACGAATGATACCATTACCTTCGACTGCTTTCTTCGTTGCGCCAGATAATGCTACAGACGCTGCTGCTAGTCCTAATGTTCCCAACACCGGCAAAAGTTTAGGTATTATTGTACTAGTTAATAATGATAATGCCGGACCAAGAAAACCACCATCATTTTACATCGCGGTCATTTGTGGAGCACTCAAATTTAAAACAAAAGTTTTTTTTTACGATCATACTTTTTTACTTGATTTTTTGTTAGCATTAATTTTGTTAAAACACCATCAGAAAATATTAGGATTGATTTTTAATGATACCTGTTCTCGCTTTGCAATAGCAGCTACTAATTTTTTAACTTGGCCATCAGTCAAATACACTTCTTTTACAATATACTTTGCCATTTTATATAACAACTGTAGATTAAACTTGAACTGTCATTTTACCTCCAATAGAATCTACCGTGATAAATCTATCACTAATCACTAATGCGTATAGTATAACGGCGCTACTGGAACCGCCCCAAGTGTCCAGGTAATTTCAATATCCGCTGTGCTGTCTACAGCTCGCTCGTTATGTTTACTAACATCAAAATGAAATATAGGATAAAGCGTACGAAATTCTTCTACTGATATTTGAGTTCCATCTTCAACATCTTGATATTTTTGTATTGCGTCAAGCAGGTACATGTACGGTCGAGAAATATTTTTATTAGATCATCAGCAAAATTACACTCGATAGCTCGTTCTGGATATTGCTTTGAATTTAATCTAGCGTATATTCGTCTGACATCAGAGTGATCAAATACTGCATTATTTTGTTGTTGGTTACCTCGTCGAGCTTGTTGTTGAAATACGACAAAGATATTTCTCGGCAGTTGTTCGCTTGATGTTGTTGTGACCCTCACGTGTAGTCAGTAGTATTTGGAACCGCTGTCTGATATACCTTATGCTGCTTAAAGTAAATTCTGTTTGTATGCTTATCAAGCGTGTTATTTAGTTCTGACATTTTAGTGATTGATGGTGTTATACGTGGCATCCACAAAGAAGTTTGTTTATGATAAACTGTACATCAACCCCTCCAGATCTAAACAAGCAATCGTTTTGGTCTGCTCGATCTAAAATAAGAGTATGTTTTACTCCGCGAAATACTTTATCATAATCGCGACAAAAGCCGAAAATACATGCTTAGCGGAAGCATCATTGTAATTTGACGTGATCCTGCTGCAAGTTTTCTTCGCCTAGCAAAACCTTCGTTATAGCGTGGATTTCTCACATCAAGTGTGTTAAGAAGTAAATTTAACATCGCAGTACCGTCTGCAGCTACAGCTGGTGGTGTTATATTTAGATTATTAAAAGCTGCTGTAAGAGAAACTCTTGTAGCGTCTGCATTAGCAGCTGCACCTGGTGCAGCAATACCTAGCGCGTCTGCATTAGCAATGAGAAAATTTCTCACAATTACAGCATTTGCATCAGCATCAGCTCCATGTACTATAGCGCCTCTCTCTAAAAATTCGTGTTGATTCAGCTATACCCCGTCCAGTATCTTTAAACCACATCATATTAGTTGCAGTTGATCTCGAGTAATCGTCGGAAAACGAAATAATATTTAAAATTGTACTTGCAACTTGTAGGTGACTCGAATATCTCTACAGTTTGATTGGCCAGTTGATATCTAGCACTTTTGAATAAAACTCCAACCGTTATTTATAAGAGCTACTTCTGCTCCAACTGCAAATGCAGCAGGTGGATTGGCTACTGTCATAATCTGACCACGAACTTCTAACATAGCCTTATGTGGCAGTAGAAATACATCTTCGTCTCTGGTGTTAAAGGTTCTAATACCAGTTTTATTTGGTTCGTTAGAATTTTCATCAAGGTACTCAACAAACTCGAATTCTGTCACATCGTTGTCGATGTCATAAGTTTCTGTTAACTCGAGATAATTTTTAGTAGACATTTTATTTTATTAGATTATATAAAATTTTATTGCGGCACTGTTACTTTAGATATTAATTTTTGTATGATCTGCTCGCCCTTTGGTGATAATAATTTTTTTGTTGTTGTTATCATAGCTTTTTGAGTTTCTTTTGTTGGAGCGATTTCTGAGATAGCTTGTTTTATTTCAGATGCAGTCGGTGGATCTCCTTTTATTTTATTAGCTATTTTTTGTCCCACCGCAGTCCCGCGGCAGATGCAGCCCCAGTTGCAAAAGCTTTACCCGCGTCAATAGCAATTGGTGCAACTTTACGCGCTAGTCCTGGAATATTTTTAATAACTTTAGTGAATATATTTCCAAAAAATCCTCCTACTATTTTTTCTTCGATAAACTTTTTTTCTTTGTTTCATTATATTTGATGTTTCATAATTTTTACTTTTGCTCGCGTAGATGTAAATAATAAGTTACAATTTCATTACTAACATGTAACTGTTTTCCTGATTGATCTGTCAACTGCATCCTTATACTTGTTATTTGATCTTCAACGTTTAAAGGATAATATATAATATGTCGTGGAGTTATTTGCATGAGAGAACCTGGCGGGACTTCGGGTGAGAAACTGTAAATCGTTTGACCTTTGCTACCTTTTGATGTATAAGAGCCAGAAGCAGTAGAGCAATTTACTAATATTGTATTTACTTCTGTTATATTTGATGGCAGTTCACTGTCATATGTAATAGGCTGATCAAGTGCAGTGTAAGTTTTTTCAGTAAATCCTAACAGTTGTGCAATACTTCTTTCTCTGGTTCAAGATTGATTGCTATATTTTTCAAAGTTATCCTAGTTCGCAATGTGTTATAATTTGCTGCTAATTCAAAATTATCAGCCACACCGTTAGCTTTTGTTATGAGCTCTTTGATCGTCTTGTTTAGATCTTCAATATTATAAGCTCCTTGCGGAATTTTTATTTTTTTTTTGTTGTAGATATTGTAGGTGTTGTAATCATAGTAAAATACATTTCATCGTTAACATCATTTTTCACGTTAGGTATAGCATTCCAGCAAGTACAAGAAATTAATCCAATTTCATATTGTTTTGTAGGATCTAGTTCTATAGGTGGAATATAATTTACTGAAAAATTTGCGCTATCTTCTGTAGACTCGCTAGAGTTTAGTAATAATGTTGTTTGCATTCCTTTAATATTATATCATTTTACAAAATTAAGTCGCCGCGATTAAGTCGTGGTGTAAAGTTTCATATTCGTCAGATGTTAAATAATTCACTCGATCTTAGATGATCAAGTATGTCAATGATTTCATTATCAAGTTCAACACTAACATTCCAGCTTCCTTTGATGATATTAATAACATTAATCTACCTATCATTTCAGTAGTTGAAGTAAATACTTTTACACCAGTTCCTGTTTTTTCTTTTCTATATTTTTCTACACGAGATTTATCGAGTTTATCAAATTTTCTTTTAAAACTCCACCCTTTACCAAAAGGTTTTGCTCTGCTATTTTCTGCTGTTTTTTTAAACGTGAGAGCAATGACACCCTTTCTCATTCTTTCATAAAGTGGAATCATATTATTAATCTCTGTAACCGTGTTTAATTCATCTTTAGCAGCAGCTCCGTCATTAAATATTACATTAAATTTATCGATTAATGCTTGATTATTCTGCATCAGTCCACTTGCTTATATCATCAATACCCCTTATATTTTCTTTGTTTAAAAAATCATCATATTCACTACCTTTTTATCTCATCCTTTGCTCTTATTGTAAAATAAAATCTTTGATCTCCACCTTCCATAAACTTTACAGTAAGATCACCGACTCTTTGTTGCTCCTCTCTGATATCTTTTATGTCTCCTGATAAATTTGTTATAATATTTGTTATTCCTTGCGTTGTTAACTCTGCTAATCTTCGCTCAAGTTCCAGCGGATTGTTTATCAATCGATCTGTTTCTGCTTGTCTAGCCGCAGGATATGATATTTTTGCTGTAAGTGCCTCAATCAGTTTTCTCTTTTCTTCATCAGATCTAGTAACAGTTTTGCAGCAGCTGCTTCCTGTTGTTCTCTAACAATTCCAACCAAACCTTTTTCCTGTAGTTGTTTAAGTTCTTCTTCTGACAGTGGTTTAGTTTCAGGTTGTTTACCTAAATAATGCTTCAGTAACCGGCTTGAAAATTGTAGCTGTTGTTTCTGTAGCAGTTACTTGCCCACGTCGCGCTTCTTGTACTTTTTGCTTAAGTGATGCCTGAGATTGAGCAAGTTTTTTTTAGATCTTCTATGTGTTGTCTGTATCTTGCTCGTTTGTCCATTATTATAATTTTATAAAATTTATAAAATTGAAACGCTTTATTGTAAGTAAGTGTTAATACAACAGCGAAACATTTTAGTTGGATCATTTGTAAGTTTATCAAATAAGAAAAAGTTAAATTTATCTTTTGTAGCATTACGGTAAAGTTCAATAAAACTTATCTTTTGTCACGCCACCGCATTGCGTCGCTTGCAATATTTCTAACGTCAACATTATCCAGTCCTGGAAATAAAATAAAACAACCGTATTCGCCTAATAAACCTATCAACATTATAAAATCCTTGAGCGAGATAAACAGAATTACACTGTTTGTTACGGGATAGTGAAAAATATGATCTTATTTTATTCATCTCCATGTTATTTAGCGGAATATCGTCAAAAACTACTATCTTATGTTCATCTGCATCAAGTTGATTAACTGGAATAAGATCTTCTGGCTGCCTAATTATAAAAAAAAATCTTCGCCAGCTTTAAGATCATCACGAAGTTTTTCATTATACTCACTTAATAACTCATACTTATCTTGCTGTGGATTGATTGTGTAAATATAAACTCTATCGTAGTTAAAATTATCACCAAGAAGCAAGTTCATAAGCAAATTTGTTTTCCCCGATCCAGTTCGCCAACAATAAGATAATGACAATCAGGAAGTTCATTCTTATGTTTATGCTTCACTAGTCTCTCTGTATCAAAGTTTAGTATCGACGATTTTGCCATTTTGTATAATATTAAACTAGTGTTTGATAATTTTATCTAGGATAGTAAATAATGAGCTACTATACAAAATTTGGAACACTATTAGAAGATTTATCCACAAAAACGTTTTAAAGGTGACTTATCCAAATATGCAACTCTTGATCGGCTCAAAAATGAAATCAATAATTTACTAAATCTTACCAGCGTAGATCCAGATGAAGTTGTCATTTTCCAAGACAAAGAAGGACGATTAAAGACGAGTAATGTAAAACTGTCAGATGTAGTTGTACGAAATACTGCTGCGATTGCTAATAATATCGTTAATTTTAACAATCTAGGTAATATACAAGATTCTGGTAGGTCAGTTAATGATTTTGTTAAAAAAAGATGGTGATGTATTTAGTGGGAATATTGTTATGAAACAAAATAAGATTACAGATCTTGGAAACCCAACTGAGGATGGGGATGCTGTCACTAAAAAATATGTCAATGATTGGGACGCTTTAATTACTAATGAAATCACAGCACTCAAAAAATAATTTTACCAGTCACGTGAACACATTTTCAAGTTTTCGCAGAAGCATAAACAAAATTAGAGATGAATTTTTTGGAAATCCATCAAATGTTGACATTACACTCGCTAATATTAACACAAAACTCAATGATATTATTAGTGGAATTCCTAATATTGTTGAGAAAACAAATATGATTAAAATACCTCACAAACAGATTAAAAATATTGTGTATACTGTTGCATCTGGTATAGTACATGGACGAGGCAAAATAATTCTATCAAATACACTGCAGAAGTTACTGGTATGTATAGATTGTCAGTGATTAGCACTGTAAAGTTTAAAATATATATACCACATATCTTCATTACGTAATTTTAATAGGACATCTTCTGGAACTGTAATTAATATTATTACTAAAAGGTATTGAAAAAGAATTTTCAATTGAACCAGTTGATACAATTCCAGTAGTTGAAGCTGATTATTATTGGTGTTTGGAATTTGTAGCTGATTTTTCATAATAGGACTATGTAACAAATATTATAATGAAAAAAAAGTATAGTTGATTTTAATCAATATTTCAAAAGATATTTTCAGAACAGGATGTGGACGCACTAATACAATACTATAAATATTATCACAAAAAAACATTGGTGTGTTAAAAAATGTTACAAATACTACAGCAAGATCCTTCGAGTAATATCATATCTACCATTGTTAATGACCAGTTCCGGTATAATTTCAAGTGGGATATCGTTAAATCCCTTTTTGTTAATTATATCTGGTATTGGTGTTTCACTTACAGCGGCGTGTAAAAAAAGTAGAACCAAGACTTTTGATAAAAAAGCATGGATGTTTAACATCAATTAAAACTTACAAGAAACTACTTGATCAGATCCGGTCTTACCTACGAGGAGTCAAATATAATATGGATGATTTATTACGTGAATTTCGTATTATTGACAATATGTTAACAGACATTCTACCAATGAGGGTTAGCAAGTATGAAAAAAAATATCATAAAAAATATGAGTAACATAAAATTTTATCTAAACTTAAGATATAATATAACTAAAATAATATCATTTTCATTCTAATGCTAGTTTAATTTCCACCTTGTTAACTGAAACGTTCTAATGCACAGTTTAATTTCATCCTGTTATCTTGTGGTAAAACTCGTTTGCCGTCTTTAGAATAATTGTATTCCACACATGCGCTGTTCTAACAAATTAGTCACCTCTGTGTAAAGAGCTTATCACATTCCAACACCTGTTGTTTTGTTTGGTTACAAAATACCTGTTTACAGGTAGTAGTAGGGGAAAAAAAAGAGGTGGGGGAGGGTGAGTCAAAAAAGGGGGTGGGGTGGGGGATAATTTAGGACTATAATTTATACTTGTTTGGAGGGTAAAAAAAACAAAGTGAGTTGAAAACCTGGTTTTCCTCTAGGGTGAGTTGAAAACCTGGTTTATTTTGGAAGAAAAGGGGGTGGGGTGGGGGATAATTTATACTTGTT
>JAEAOA010001512.1:3877500-4022500 GCA_016746295.1 Potamilus streckersoni
GGTCGATAACACCACGGGTGAGGGACTGATTTATCAGCCTAGTACGCAATGAGCTGGGTAAAACTGATAGTAAAGAAGACCAGGTTGGAAAGAAAAATTGATGCTAGACTGTTCAAAGGTTCAACAGGACACAAAAGGACAATTTATTGGACATTGTGACCCAAATTGCTTAGAACACTGTTAATCCGCCCATTTATATACTTTGACTCTTTGTTGGAACGTAATAATAGTGATGTGAGTAAATAATAAATAATTCAAGTACGCGCTAAGAAACGAAAATGGAGATTGGTTTCTGTTTCTTGTTTTGTACAAGGTATATTTTGTTCCATATGCAAATGTTTGTGAAAATTAATTACGAATTCATGCGCATGACTAAACTTTGCAATGGTATATATGATTGCTTCTCTCTCTCTCTCTCTCTCTCTCTCTCTCTCTCTCTCTCTCTCTCTCTCTCTCTCTCTCTCTCTCTCTCTCTCTCTCTCTCTCTCTCTCTCTCTCTCTCTCTCTCTCTCTTAGCGACCAAACTTTTATATTCAGACTTTTTTATAACTGGTATTTGGCTGAAATGTCGATAGGATTCTGTTTTTTTTATGACTAGCAAGCAGGTTTGGCTTACACATTTGTCCACGTATTTGACTGTTTGCTTTCTTTTTCACAAACTATAAAATCATATACATCTTTTCGTTGATTAAATCTCAGCCGTATTTATCACGTTGATTTTATTAAATCTTTTCGTAAGAAATTCTAGCATCATAATTCAACCCAAAATGGTCGATATTGATAACTTCGTGGCCAAATAACTGAACAAAAACTGTTGCATTTTGCCTTGATGTCATCGACAACGTCAACATGAAACGAAAATATTTAGATAAAACTTTTACAATTTAGTAAGATATCCGACACTTAACAAAATAAAGACATTTGTCTCAAAGGAAATAGAATAATAATGAAAGATATTGGTTGTATGATTTTGTTACAAAAAAGAAAGCAGTAACATTTGTTCGAAGAAGAAAGTTAAGTCCCTCTTGTTGAGCATAATATTCTTACGTGGCAAACAAAGTGCTAGCAACTACTCGCGCTGACCAATAGCGGCCATTAGTGTTCTACACAAGTTGATTTGGCTCTGACCCCTACCGTACGAAGACATTGTATGGATGTGCCTGGATTTCCTTCATTGCATGCGCAATGCTTGTTTGCACTAACCGTTTTCATTTATGTATCACATTATATGCATAGAAAACATTCAAACCACCATGACTGTACTGCAATAGTCATGGAATCCTAAAGTATTGTTCATGTTGTCCCACATCAGCAAAGTGCGGCTTGAAATATCTATACTCATGTATGACTCCCATGAACAGCTATAAGCGACAGTCCACCTGTCTATAACTCTAGCATGTTAGTTAAAATTATGTTCTCGACAGGTTGAAGTATTCATTGGGAGAACTACAAACTCTGTTCCAGATATAAAGTGAGCAAATTTGTCGAATGGATTTTAGTACTCAAGAAATTGATATATATTTCTCACAAAAATACTGAGCAGTTGGATGCTCGTATATACCGTCATATAAATGCCAAGTCAGTCATAGTAAAATGTACGAAAAATAATATCCCTAATACAGTTTGAGAGAAATTATTTTTTTAAATTATTCATTGGAATTACACAATGCTCATTGTCTTTGTATATACCCTACCTTGAAATTATTGTGAATTCATTCAAATACATTCTGAATTATATCAATGTGGTACAGCAGGATAGCTTAATTCTCAGGGTAACTTTGATGGAGAAATTAAGATGAAGCATGTGTTGATTTGGCAGGTGGAATATATATGACAGAAGTACCCAGTTTCTTAAAACCCTTGTGTTCATAGAAAACCGTCCTTCTAATGCAGGTACACAAATGCCGTAGTATTCATGTCACATATTTGTATAAGGCATCGCTCACCATCAACGGCATCGATGTTATTTGTGATAGTATCTTCAAATAACATGTTCAATTCTCTTTGGTATGCAGATTTCCTAAACGCCAGATGTTATGAACTATGCAGGAACCTTATACAGAACATTGTAATTATTGTTCCAAAGTAAGAACGTTAATAGAATAATAATTATGTACGTCTAGAAACAATAGGTTGGGCAATTAACGCCAATTTCCAGAATCCATTTTCAGCAGTTTCAAAACATGACTTGGAGTTGTAGAAAGCATTATATGGTTTTATGTCGACACAATTTTTTTTTTATTCTGGCTGCAACGGACTATGACCTTATGCGTGAGGACTGGCAAGGCCTCAACCTAGTAATACAAAAAATTAAAACACATACCCACACACACACACGCGCGCGCGCTTAGTATGCATATACTTACACATGACCATAAGGATGAAGGCGCCAATAATCATGATTACTACCTGTATAGAATCTGTCCATATAACGGCTGTTAGACCTCCTAAAGAAGGGTAAAGAACATATAATTTAAATTCTGACTGGACAAACCAACATTCTTACCTATCTGTCTACCTACCAACATAGATATATACATGCTGGTTGATTTGAATGGTAAATTTAACATTTCATTAACTACAGTGTCATGCGGAGGAATGAGAGCTAAGTAATTTTACCTAAGTCATATATAGGTAGCCATCACAGGCGACATGGGTGGGAATCGAAACCGCGAATAAGCCCAATCGATTAAACATCCGACGCTCAGTCAGCGGAGCTACTGTGGTTCCGGTTCCACATCCATACCTACCAACTTACCTATCTATTACTTGCCTACTTACGTACGTACATACGTACCTACCAACATACATACATACATACATACATACATACATACATACATACATACATACATACATACATACATACATACATACATACATACATACATACATACATACATACATACATACATACATACATACATACATACATGCTAATCCTATAAATCAACTCCACAAATCTGTATTGATATTGATGGACGACATGCAGATCTGACGTCTCCTTCCACTAAAATTTTAAATCTTGCTGCATGCAAATGTTTCCGGAACTAATTTGCGTACACTGTAGACACTTACCTCTAATTGGTAACAGCCAGTTCTAGCAGGAAATTGTAAATGGCCACTATACAGATGGTTGTGCTATTCCACGTTGATTTACGAGTCACCAAGCATAGACTTGCTCATGGAAATAAATTGTACATGTCACCAAAAGAACCCATCAGCCCACGGAAGATGCACGGTAACGAGAAATACCGTAAGTGTATAACATGTACACCGATGTAAGCAGCCAATTTAAACTTCACAGAATAGCATCTTTTAGTAAATAAGTGATATCTACCCATATTCCGAAAATCAATATCATTAGGGATGACAGGTGGATTTACCGATCTATATACATACATGCTTGCATGCATGCATACATGCATACATACATACATACATACATACATACATACATACATACATACATACATACATACATACATACATACATACACACACACACACACACACACATACATACATACATACATACATACATACATACATACATACATACATACATACATACATACATACATACATACATACATACATACATATAAAATTGCGGGCGTCGCTCCAATGCATTTCTCATTTAACAGTACCCTGTCTCTGTATCCATGATCGCCCTTCGTAACCTAGGCGAATGAATTGATAGACCACTTTTCGTATGAAAACCAGTTCTATTTAAAACAAAAGGTTTTAAAATATCTTTTTTTAAATGGCAATACACCACAACACTCGCACACGTGCGGATGAGCAAGATCACACAATTCCATATTTTTCATCAAAAAACGTATAAAAACATGAATTTTAAAATGAAACCTCTAATATCACCCACACACGCAAGCACGCACACGCACACGCATACACACACACCAGTCCAAACATATTCAAACATGTGTCGTAAGTAATTGGAGTTAAAATTCTAAATTTAGACCCACAAATAGCATAATGATATATTTATAACGAAAATATGCACGTCTTCTATATCCAACTGAAACGTCTAAATTTATAGGGGTTCTTGAGCAACACGTACCCGTAATAGTGAAGAGAGCAGACACGGCCAATAGAATGATGACGGCTACGTATAAATTGATGTCAACCGACTGTGTAATGAAAAGAGCCCCTGAGTAAAGGTCAGCCTGGAAATAATAATAATTGTAATAATTCTTCTTCTTCTTCTTCTTCTTCTTCTTCTTCTTCTTCTTCTTCTTCTTCTTCTTCTTCTTCTTCTTCTTCAACTATTATATTACTACTACTACTACTAGTACTACTACTACTACTACTACTACTAAAAATAATAATAAATAGAATTAACACATTTAGATTGGGTTATTACCTATAAATAAACATCAACATTATCATCATCATCATCATCATCATCATCATCATTATCATCATCATCATCATCATCATCAGTCCCGTAGCCTGGTAAACCGTTTGGGTACCGCATGAAACCGGACAACCATCTTCCTCCATTCCTCTTGATTTTCCGTCTTTCTCATTGAGTCGCTCAGTTTCAAGTCTGTACACTCCCGAATGTTGTCCTCCCACCTCTTTCTCTGCCTGTCTCTCTTTTTTCTTCCTTTAATAGTGCCTTGCAAGATTGTCTTGGCAGGTCCTGATGATCGTGAGACATGCCCATACTACTGCAGTTTACTTTTTTTCAGTGTGGTCAGAAGGTCTTCGTGAGACCCAACGGCTTGTCTAACCCTTTGCTATATTTCTTGATTGGTGACACGATCTTTGTATGAGACGCCGAAGATCTTTCGGAAGAATGTCATATCTCTGGCCTGTATCCTTTTCTCTAAGTCAGATGTTATGGTCTATGATTCACAGACAGGTACTCTATTACTTTAATGAGGTTGGCATTGATGTTTTACACTCTCATGATCGCTCACAATGTTGCATGTCATACTCTGTTAAATGCCTTCTTGAAATCCACGAAGACGTGGTACAGATATTGCTGGTGTTGGAGGTACTTCTCTCACAATGTCCCGAGGTTGAAGATCTGCTCTTTTGTGCTGCGCACTGCTCTGAAATCTGCCTTTTCCTCGGCACTGATCTTTTTCGGCCAGTGGCTTTAGTCTGTTCAGCAGTATCCTCAACATGACTTTGCTTGGAAGGTTTATAAGACTGATTGTACGGTGGTTTTGACACTGTTGAAAGTTGCCTTTTTTGAGCAGGATGATAATCAGTGATTGGGTCCACTGCGATGACCATACTCCTTTATGCCAGATGTTTTGCAGATGTTTTGTGAGAGGGCTAACCATTGCTTTTCCCCTGTTTGGACCAATTCTACTGGGATGTTGTCCACTCCTGCTGACTTCCTCTTTTACAGCGATCTCACCACTGCCTCTACGTCTTCACGTAGAATAGGATGGTTGTCGTTGTTAGTTGCTGGAGAGACATTCAGTAGCTCTGGGTTTATTGTGGCTCTGTGGCTGTAAAGTTATGCACAGTACTCTCTCCGTATTTTCAGAATGTCTTTTTTTCTGTGAGGCAGTTTCCGGATTTGTCCTGTAAGAAGGTAACTTGCCATTGTTTTCCGCTTGTTAGATCTTGGACCAGTTGGTATGCATTCTTGCGGGTTTTTTTCCCTTGTCTTGGGACCGTTCTTCTATCCAGATCTCTTTGCTTTTTCATGCTTTTCTTGACTTTCTGGTTGATTGCCTTGTACTACTCTGCCCCTTCTTGTCATTCTTTTTCTTCTTAAGCTCCATCCTCTTGTCATACAGGTTCGGGACCTCATGTGTGACCCAGGACTTCTTACTTCTTGAATTGGTTGGTGTCTACCAAGAATCTCGCTGGCTGTTTCGATCGTTGCTGTATTAAAGGTGGTGATCAATGTATCCATGTCTGTATCGTTAGCTTCGAGGATGATGAGCGGTGCAAAATTCCACTGATCACTGTCTGGAAGGCTTTTGCTACTTCATGATACCTCAGTTTCTCGAGATCAAATTTTATTCTTGTGTGGCTCTCTTTCTTGACCTGCTTTAGATGTAGCCTGAAGGTCATCATCACCAGATCATGGTCACTTCCAGTGTCCGCCCTGAGAAAGCTTCGAGTCTTGGCGATGTTTACACTTGACTGACCTATTCACCATGATGTAGTTAATCTGACTGTGATGGTCTCCACTTGGACTTAGCCATGTCCATCTTCTGGATACTTTGTGTTGACCGAAGGTTTTAGCCAGCATAAGGTCGTTGTAACTAGCGAATTCCAGAAGCCTCAGTCCTCTGTCATTTATCTGTTGATTTCAGAAGTGCACATGTGTTCTTTTCCAGTTCATGTAAACGTCATCGCATATCATGGCATTCCAATCGCCTTGTACAACCAGAATGTCTTCCTTATGTGTTTTATCCATAACTTCTTATAGCTGATCATATAAATTATCCACATCTGCGACATCATAGTCTGATGTTGGGGTATATGCCAATATGATGCTGAATGAAATTTACCTGAGGCTTATGTTGATCTGAAGACATGCCAACATCCCATGACAGTATTCACGCAGTCCTTGTGGACAAGGAGCCCAGCTCCCTGCTCATGTTTATCCTCTCTGCCAGTGAAGTATGGCCTTCCAAAGTAATTGTTTCTACAATCTTCTTCCATCGTATCTCAAAGAGTCCTAGGATGTTCGAGCGGTAAATAAATATATCAAGAAACTTATTCAAGTTGGATAAGTGATCCAATTTGATCTGGATAAGTGATCCAAATTGATCGGGCACATATCAATACAAATCTCTCTCTCTCTCTCTCTCTCTCTCTCTCTCTCTCTCTCTCTCTCTCTCTCTCTCTCTCTATATATATATATATATATATATATATATATATATATATATATATATATATATATATATATATATATATATATATATATATATATATATATGTTGGATGCATTTTAGATAAACGGGATGGTTTTAGTTTAATTTGTTTAGCTTCAGCTAAATTTCTTATTCTCCAACAGAAAATTTCTCTGAAGGTTATTATCTTGCGGTCTTTAACTACAACATATCTTTACAGGTTTCTATAGTGTTAAATATACAAAATCATGTGCTAAATTTATATTGCGTGCCATACATGTCGTACAGGGGAATTTTTCTTAAAAGAAAATTGAAGAACAGATAAGAAAATGCTGTAGCAAAAAAAATACAACTGTTTACAGTCTTTACTAACTGCATTTTTGATTAAATTTATGTTAAGATTAGAAAGAATCAAATTATTAAAGTCTAAAATAAGTGTTCTCTTGTATCATGCACTTGACGAACGATACGGACAACCCAATGAGTGACTCATGCTTGTATTATGTAAACGTGAAAAAGCAAATCTTACCGATAATTTTGTGAAAATGTAGAGAAGAAGTGCCATCACTACCAGATAAATTCGAATTCTTTGTCCACCAAACCTCTTCATTAGGTACTCTGGCATCGTAAACACCTGTTGAATGAATAGATTTTCCATGTAACGAATTACAACTATTTGTCATCTGTTCAGGCGTCAATTACAATCAGATCATTAAAACATTAAAGAAAATGTATCAATCATGATACAATCTGTCAGGAAAACATTGCAAAAATATGATTCAATCAATCAAGCATCTAGAATATATAGAAAGTATGCCAGACAAATGTTCTGACGACATAATGGGAGCTCTACAAATATTATGAACTTCTTAGAAAGTGGTGGGTGTAAGGTGAAGTTGTTTAGATTTGCAACATGCACAATGGTGAGAAAGTTAGCATATCTCTATGTTACTTTCATATACTATGTCTGAAATGTTATAGGATATTGTACTTGTGAAAATTGTAAATGATCTAAGCACACAGCTAACTATAATGACTGCTCCCTTGTGCTAAAAAATCAGCTTGAATTAGTCTAAATTAGTCTAAATTACATTTAAATCTTTAGCAGCTATTAAAATAGTGAAAATTAATTTTGCCAGCCTAAATAATAGCAGCTTCTAAAAGTGCAGTGAATTAGTTACCAAATATATAACAAGAAATAAATAACATGTAAAATAAAAAACGTTATCGTCTCTTTTTTTTACAATTTACCTCTGAAATCCAGGAAATGAAAATGACCAAGCGGAGCAGGCAGTTTTTTGAGAGATGTACATTTGAAGTAGGGCCAAGTTGTATACTCTAAAAATCATATTACACCCATTAATCATAGACAAAAAAATAAAGGGAATTAAAGGTTATTTGTATAATATCGATGATATATAAGGCATTTTTATTTAGCCAGTATAACCAGTGAGGACATCCGGGGAAACTCTTTTTCTTTAAAATTCTAACCCTATGCAAAATAGGAAACTAGTGAGCGCCACCTAGTAAATATGTATTTTTGTTTTACTCACCCACCTACTGGTATAGTTCATGTATGAAATCAATACTATTCTCGCGTTGCAGTAACCTATCTCTATAATAAGGTCACTAAAGATGAACTAACGCATTCTTTTGTGTTCTCGCATAAAAACGAAATTTCAGACTTTTATCAACTCATTAGCAATATTGACTTAATTGAGTTAGAAGAAGAAGAAGAAGAAGAAGAAGAAGAAGAAGAAGAAGAAGAAGAAGAAGAAGAAGAAGAAGAAGAAGAGAAGAAGAAGAAGAAGAAGAAGAAGAAGAAGAAGAAGAAGAAGAAGAAGAAGAAGAAATTATAAATACTACTTTTAAAATAAAGTGATCTATATTTACTTACACCTGCTGCAATGTACACTGGTACAAATAGCCATCCAAGCATCACGAGTATGAATATAGCCTGGAAAATATATTCTACAAAAGCTTCATTGTACACTTCTTACAAAATTACGGATTACGGATGGAATATTTCCATGCGATCATATATATTTAAAATAGCAAGAGGAGAGAGAGAGAGAGAGAGAGAGAGAGAGAGAGAGAGAGAGAGAGAGAGAGGAGGAAAATGACAAGTATTAAAGCAATAAAACTTAGTCATACTCTCGTGATCGACTTCATTATAATAGCCAATGTTTCATTGGTTATAAATATATCTATCCCACATGTTCATTACGCAGTAACCAAGACAACCTACCAACAAAACTTTAACTCAGACAATCCAACATCATACAGTAGAAAGAGTAAGACAACACAACCTTTCGCAATAGATAAGTAGCAACCGAGACGATCCAAATCATATAACTGAAAATTCAGTAAATGTGACAACCCAGTATTCCATAGTAGATACGTAGCATTTGGGACAACTCGACATCCCCTTGTATAATAAATGATACATTCCGACATCGTACTGTAGAAAAAGCAATAAATGAAACTACTCGACATCCCGTTGTAGAATGAGCAATAAATGAAACATTCAGACATCCAGGGCGGGATTACCCATTAAACACACTAAGCACGTGCTTAGGGTACCAGACCAACAGGGGCACCAGACAAATTTCAAATTGATTGTTGAAGACAAAATTTAAGGAATTATATATAACCAAATCAATCGGAAAGTACGAGTACTTTGATTTGAAATGTCGACAACGCTGATATTTTCCCACCTTTCTATTTTTTATTATTGTCTTTTGAGTTTCACATTTTGTAAGGGGAGGAGAGTATTCATAATATTGTCGGTGCTTAGGGCCCTGGAAGGCATTTATCCAGTCCTGCCGATATCATATTATAAAATAAGTAAATAAAACAATCCGACATCATTATGTTGAATTAATAATAAACGAGACAGCCGGACATCACATTGTAGAATAATTAATAAACAAGACGACTCGAATTCATATTGTAGAATATTCAATACATGAGACAATCGGATATCATATTGCAGAATAAATAAAGTAGTCGTATCAACCTTACGAAAAGTAGTTGAATTGATTCAGTTGAAATTTATTGATTTTGTCCAATATTATTAGATTGATATTCCTTATACGTAACACAGAGCAGTACGTCTTTCCATTCCATGTTATTACGACATATCAAGAAATAAAAAACCATATTAGTTCACGAATAAAAACTTTTATCAATCTGTCTCGATCAGTTTTAATTGATAGAACTGATAGAGATTTTATATAAACAGAACATTAGCAACATTTAAAAACTCGTTGATTTTGAAAGGTAAAATTTTAAATAATGTTAGAATCGGATCATAAAATAACTTACGTTAAGTTCAAATACTGCAATACCGATTCCACTGGCTGCTCCAGACCCTGCCAGACCCACAAAATGTCCGCTTCCAATATTACTAGCAAACAGAGAAGCACCCACCTGGAAATTCAATTGCACAATTCATCCAGCATATTTTAGTACAAGCTGTTTATTGGTCAGTTTTGAGGATAAATTTCAAAAACATTAAAATCTTCCGTAATTTTCAGGTAGTAACCGAGACAGTTTGAGAAAATAATATATAAGCAATGTATATAAGCGTTGTCTAATTGCTTAAACGTTTCCTTAAAAATAAAATACAATCTTCCAGGAAAGGTTAAAAAACTGATTTTTCTTTTATTTGCAACAAAATTTATAGTATTTTTCATGTCTTATGAGTTTAATGCTCCATAATATATATTATTATATAATCATTTTTTTCTTTGTTAAATTTACATTGTGAGAATCGTTCAGTATTTCCCGATATTGCACTCCTCTGTCACATTCATACTACATGCACGCGAAAAAAAGAAACTATTTTCTAACTTAAACAATTTTTATGAACGAATTAAAGCAGATATCACATGGGATGCCACATACCAGCAAATATTTAATAGACTGACACATGCAAACTGCTTTGGCACATTCCACGTTATTTTTTTTTATACAATGTTTCAGATTTAAGCTACCTATAGACGCCATAAGGGGTCCTCACAATAACACGCAAGTAATAAGACATAAACTGTCTTCTTTAGCTAGTATTAAACATTGCAAATATATACTTATAATCTTACATCATGAATTTCGTAAAAATATACTTTCGTAGTTCTGCAAATCCGAATTACATGAGCCATGTCATGGGTTTTCAAAGTTTATTACACATTACAAATTTGTACTGTATTTTCGAGTATATTCCAAGCGCAGTTATCTCCTCCTTACTGCGCTCAAAATGAAATAAACATTAAATTCCACAGCGTCTTTTCAATAAATGCAACAGGAAAGATTAATGATTTTCCCCACATTATGATCTGAATCATTTAATGATAGAAAAGAAACACGCATGCCAATGTCAACACACTTCAATACGATTAAATTGGCAGACGCAGCTGAAATCTGATGTAAGTTATTTCATGTAGATAAATCCAGGACATAATCACAAAATTGCGTTGAAGCGACAAAAATACCAAAACGAATTCATTTCCGATCAAATGAAAAGGTTGTTTTAATGCGTATTCATTAACAATATTACTCCAAATATACATTTTAATTGGACCAAACGCCATTTTCTTTCGAAACTTACGTCTTGGGCGCGAACACCTTCAAATCTTTTCTGGGCGGAGTTACGTGCGCATTAATAATGTTGTGCAATGATGCAGCTACGCCTGTATATTGAGTTTGGAATACGCAATACGTTTGGTTACTTTGTTTGTTATAGTGTATTTTTGTTTATCTATTTAAGCATTGGGATGAATAAGAAAATGAGCATATAATAAAATATTAACTTGTTTTATCGGAAGGATATACTGCACGACCTTGGGAATAAGTATACAATAAGTATTGTGAAATACAATGTCTAAATCGACAAATGCAAAAGAATCATTTCCTTTGCTTCATCTCTGTAAAAAATCCACAAAGGCATGAATAGGAAAAATATTATTTTCAGTGGAATATCCTTTTCTTAAACCAGACTAATTTTCTAGCATATACGGCTAGTCCCTTTTAGTCTTTAATTTAAATAGAAATGATCAATTTTGCAAACCAGTCTAATAATCTTATAAATCAGAGTTAGAGAGAACATTGTTATCAATTTAAATTTTATGTATTGATTATGTTAAAGACATAATTTAAAACACTTCGATAATGTCGTGGTCTAGCACTATATCAGAAACTGAAGGATATAAATACATAACGTAGACTGAACTTATTCATTTTTATACAATTGACTTACCTGTTTTAATTCAGTTTTAGACTAACGCTCGCATCGTTCCGTACAATAATCACGCTACGTGGTATTTGACCGAATCACTTGTACATTTCTTGCCAAGTTAGAATGCCTATCCGTTACAACACTCGATATACATCTAAATCCCAAAGTATATTTAGCCGATACATTAACTGAAATCATACCACAAAGATTATCGCATACCATTGGCTGGGGAGGATAAAGCTTCTAATAAATCTTCGATAGTTTTAATCTTTATACATTATCAATATTATTAATAAAGCTTAATTTTTGTGTTATCCCAGTTTATAACTACTTTTGTCTTCATTAATGCTGTTATTCTTACAAGAAAGCATTTATATTGCTTGGAGACTGTATATCAGACCAAAACTGACTCAGATTAGTACATTCTCAAATCAGAGATATACTCAAGGGTTTCGGCTAATGACTTGTGTGTGTGTGTGTGTGTGTTTAGTATTTTTAACGAACTTTAAATTTGTTTCACTCATATCGCTAAAACGTTGGCAATGTTACAGTTTATAATAATGTATAGCACTGGGGAACCATGCCGCAGACATGTAGCGTCATGTCCCACCTAGTCACATTGACCTGACACCAGGCCAACCAGTTTTAACGTTAACCTCTTAATGCTGAAAACCGGGAGGGGTAGCTGTTAGTACCATTTATATAAGTCTTGGTATTACTCAGCCGGGATTCGAACCTGAGGCATAGCACATCCCAGAGATGCGTCAGTTCTTGATTATGTCAGCTAATGACATAAAATAGCCAACAACTTATGCATTTTTACACACTATTGACCTATATTTCTTCTCATGTGTCTATTTTGGGATGAGCAAAGTCAGGAACTGAAACGTTTTAATTAATACATGGTCATACATATTAGTCTTAGATTTTCAATATTGATGAATACCCTGTCAATATGGGACCATAATAGAATTTAAAAAGGATCAAGTGTTTGCGAAACATTTAGTTCATCGTTTTTGAGTCTTACAAAAATTTGGAGTGTTTGCTGTGCGTGTATGTTAGCAGTGATTAATTAGTAGTCGGTACTTCAGAGACAAACATGGAGTATTTCTGACAATACAAGAATGCAATTTCACCTGATTTTTGTTTTCGCCAACACTCATTTTCTGTGCGGATATGTGGGAGTCAGTTATCTAATTTCTACTGCTTCGAGACCCTCCAATTTTTTTATCGAAACCACAGGAAAAATTGAACGTATAAACAAAGCTCATGAAGTGTAGCTATCATGCTCCGTTTTTCCACTAACATTCAAAATTAGAAAAAAGTATTTTATTATTTCCATTTATTTACATCAACTTCACTAATTACATATGTATTACAAGTAGGTTATGGTGAGAAAAAGTCATCCTCGAATTTCTCTAATAGTCCCCCGACAATCTATGCGTAGCGTGGCCCTTTCGTCGGATTCCGGTATTAATTTCTTTTCTTGGTGATTGAGTCCAGTGAATCACCTGGGCGAAGTAACTGACCCCTAATAAGAAGTCTGTCGTCTGCTTTCTGGCCTAAAGACCTCATTGCCGTATATCCTTGTATACTGGTGCAAGATGTTTATGACGGGTTATTATTTTATATTTGAATAAGCTGGTACGCGGCTATCTGCTCTGCTCGCTTACCGTGTATCAAATGGAGCCCTGTACTGGCTTTAATAACGAGTTTTAAAAATTGTACATTTGTTTCTGATCATTGGACTCTGTTTACCTAAACCCTATACATGTTTTCTCAAGTCGTCCACACTAATTGTAGCGTATTATATTGATCAATAACAAACGTAACACCGGTTTCAAACTAGTCTGCGTCTTTCAGGTGACCATTTATTTCACTTAGTTAACAGTTTTTAGAGATGTAGACATTGACTACCCTTCAAATAGCCAGTCGTGTTCATTTTCTACTCTTAATGTATTGAAGGTTGATAAGTGTGTCAAAGTTATAATCGCCACTATATCAAATGACACGCATCAGGACATTGACTTGTCAATAGCTAGTCGTTTCAATGCCCTAGACTAATGACAAAGGAATTCAGTGGTGATAAGTGTGTCAGTGAGACTTAACAATCGTCACGAGACTTATCAAATGACACTTCCGGAAATTGACTTCTTTGCTACAGCGAATCGGTTCAATGTCTTAGTCTTATGACAAAAATAGTCAGGGGTGAGATGCGTGTCAGGGAAATGTATGAAAGTCACAAGACTAATCACATGACGCTCTTTCAGATATTAGATTTCTATGCAAGTAACGAATCTTATCAAAATCATAAGCTTTTGACAATATTCAAGGGTGTAGATGTGGTCTTCAATTGCCTTGGACTTAACACTGACCACGTCACGGTCCATACATCGATAGCCGTAACGTTTGGGCAGTGCAGGATTTATATCATGCGAGGCCCTAAGCTATGGGAAACTATAGAGGCCATATTTGGTATAAAATAAATTTGAGGGGGCCCTTCAGACTGAGTTCAGACTTTGGGGTCTTAAGCTGTAGCTTGTTTAGCGTATGCCTAAATTTGGTACTGCGTTTGGGCCATACATGTCAAACTAAAAAGAGAAAAAGGAACAGCTCAGACAATGCAACTTTACAGACGAAAAGAAATATTTTGTTTCATTTTGCCATCAGCGTTTGCGAAATGGTAAAGTTTTCTTGTCTGTTCAACGAAATATATGCCTTTCAAGGAGCCACCAATCCCACCATCGTATTATTGGAATAACTGTGTCAAAAAGAAATTCGGTGAAGCCGGTGTACAATAAAATATTTATCACAGTAGAAAACCTACCACATGCCACTAATCTACGAAGAATAATGACCGAAGATGTATAGGTATTCTACCTGGGTTAATAATATATACATACATGCACACACACATACATACATACATACATACATACATACATACATACATACATACATACATACATACATACATGCATGCATGCATGCATGCATGCATGCATGCATGCATGCATGCATGCATACATACATACATACATACATACATACATACATACATACATACATACATACATACATACATACATACATACATACATACATACATACATACATACATACATACATACATACATACATATGTATTCGTCCAGATTTGATAGCTTAAACACAAATCAAGCTTAATTTTCCAGCATTTGTTCACAATTATTTAAGTAATAGGCAGAAAAAATAAAAGTGCCCCTAATGCTTGGAGCAAAAGCTGCACGAAACAAAAGGTCTTGTAAGGAATCTATATTCTAACATTCTGAAGAGACAAAATAGCCAACAACGAAGCATTTCGGCTATTTTTCTGACCAAGATTCAAGTGTAGAACTCTATTAAAAAATTCTGCATCAAGTTTGTGTTTATGGTTTTATATTTATTTGTAGTAAAATAATAAAAGCAAACGAAACGGAGATTTACCGAACTATGATGTTGGCACCATTATGATAGGGCCATTCCTGATGAATTTTAGTTCTGAATATAATTTTATCTTGGATCGGATGTTGATATGAATTATCATCAATTTATTTTATCCAGATTTTCAAATGTCCTTTGCGTAGGCATTAAATAATAACGTTCTTTGTCTAACATTAAAAACGCAGCAAAAGTCTTGTTTATTTGAATCCTACAGAAAAATTTTGACGCTATATTCTTATGTACCGTGGCATTTTGGACTAGTTAAAGCATTACTTCAGGTACTTAATATAGAAGTATTTGTACTTAGAAAATTAACCACTTCATATATATATATATATATATATATATATATATATATATATATATATATATATATATATATATATATATATATATATATATATATATATATATATATATATCTACAATTACTCATTCAAGTTACATAACGGTAAAAAAAATTTCGAAAACGGCACATTCTACCAATGTCATACTTTCTTCCGTTATCATTCTATTAAAATGACACACTTGACAATAAAAAATGTTTCACCGATTCATAGCAAATATTGCATTCATCAAGTGTTGTTATGATGGCTAAAATAACTAAAATTAAAAATAAAATATTTGTAACTTATACCGATGTTCTTGAACATTAATTTAAATTTTTGCTGATGTTCTTGAATATTAAAATATTGAATATATCTATTAGACTGAATTTCTTTAATAATCAGGAGGCATAAACAAGCTCACAGTATCTCAGTACGTTTCTTTGTAGATGCTGCAGGACTCAACTTACTAATTCAGCTTGCATAGTAAACCTATGGACACATCATGATACTAAATATGGACACATCATGATACTAAAAATTAAAACCGATATTCATCAGTATAGATGTATGTATCCTTGATGACAGCTCCTGTGCAGAGAAAACCATTTGAGCAGCGGCATTTTTGGATTTAAATGTTGTTGTTGTTGTTGTTGTTGTTGGGCTTAACGCCATTTTTCAGCACACGATAGGCTATTCATGGCGGCCAGTATTAATGGTGGAGGAAGAAACCGGGAAATCACCGGAAAGAACCACCGACCCACGAGAAGCTACTGGCAAGCTTTCTCACATATCCACATTCGCCGAATCCTAGACTCGAACCAACGCAGACATAGGTGAGATTGCAGTGATCCGTAACGGACAGCGCTTTAGACCACTCGGCCACTCGGGGTTTTAAATGTGTTTGAAATATGTTTTCAATTTTGCACCATTGATTCAGTTGCTAGTTTCAATAATGCATTTTTCAGATTCAAGTCTGTAAAACGACTGAAATTCCAACAATAAAACTTTATCTTGATTTTATTTAGTTGCAATTATGATAATCTCTCAAAATTTTATTTTTAAAAAATAAAATCTTACTTTTATTTCAAGCCAATCCTGGCCAGCAAAACATATAAAAGAAAACAGTGAAAGCCAACAAGCTTTGTATATTTTAACAAAACAATTTATTCCCTAGACAACAATAAAAAAATTAGTAAATAGGACTTACAGTATGTGAATATAATCCAATTTGTGATCCTAAGAATGAAAACACAAGTCCTATCATTACATAGTCCTATAGAAATCCAGGTTCGAGTCCCGACGACGTAAAAATATGGAAGACAATGACGTCAAATGTAGTCCAATATATGAATAACAATAATTCCTCACTTGAATCACATCCGAATAATTCCAGAAAAAACTTCCATGAATATCTTTCAGAATTTCTTTTATAGAAAAGTCAACTTGTTGAGGTTAAAAGGAAAACTAATTATTAAATCAAAACATCAGACGAAGAGCAAACAATCTTGGCTACAAATTAAAATTAATTTTAATAATTAATAATTCATTCAAGGTTTTAGAATGACTCTCTCAGAATAAATATTAGGATTGCGTATTTAGAATCCCAAAGCGTCCTTTGAAGTTTCGCGAGATTGGTCATGTGGTCTCTTTCTACACTATTTTTGTCACGTCCGCCAGTATAAATCCACTTAAAAACTAATCACAAAAAGGGTTGTTTACAAACAGAGATCACGCTAGGAAAGTATACCCATGATACTGAATAATCATTTTAATTTCCTGTTGACACTATTACCAAGGTAAGAGGGACTCAATAATAATTCTCACATCTTCGTCTTGAATAAAGAAACTTTGTGATAAAAATATATCTCACTACTAAAAATAGAATCCCGAATCCGAGAAAAATATTCATTACGATTAAATACAATAAAATAGAAATGAAATAAAAATAATTTTAAACCTTACACACAATCAATTTAATCACGTATAAATAACTGAATATATATATATATATATATATATATATATATATATATATATATATATATATATATATATATATATATATATATATATATATATATTCTCTATTTCATCTTCACCAATTTATATACCTGTTCCAATTCGTCCATATCATAATACAGTGAATCCTATAATAAGACGTGAAAAGTAACTCTTGCGTCTGACCGCCTGGTGTCACTCTTCGTCTGATATGCGCCAGTTTATGTGATTATCCTATCAATTATAAAACTGTTTAGCAAATTACTTCAGTAAACTCAACTTCTTTATTTATCAGTTAAAATGACATTAAACACCAAAATGAAACGACCAATGTTAAATAGGCGTGCAATACAACAGTACTCCTTTTGTCTGCGCGAACTAAAATTGTTTCTTTTTTATAAAAAAAAGAAGAGTATCTACCATCAAAAATGTTTAGAATGTGACCCTTTGGTTCAGGGTTTATGACTATAAGTGAAAGCTCACCAGTATCCAATGCATGGTTCTGCCCGCCAGGAAATACCCGCCTACACTCCCACGATTCCGACATGACGACTGAAAGAAAGAAACAAAATAATATATTGCTTAAGCAATAAATCAAATTTCAAAATATTTGTGTCAAAGAAAGTTTAAAAGGTTTCCGTTAGAAGAGTTTGTCTTCAGAAAGTGTCTATCAATTCCTGTTCCTTTGCTATTTATTTGTGTTGGTGGTTTACATGCCACGGCAATACTGGGTCCAGTAGTAAGTAAAAGGTCTAAATTCAGTCTTAAAATAAAAATAATGTACTTGTAAAGTTCAATAACGTACGTGCAAATTCACACGACAATGCATCTGAACAGTATGCCAAAGCCCCAGAGAACGCCAGATTGACGAATAGATTAAGCACATATTAACCAAACCTTCTGCTCCCATAATTAGAACTTTATTGTTACAGTGGTGTGAAATATAATCGGGATAACGGCATTTGAAAGAAATATATTTATGATCCAAATAGTTTGGTCCCAAAATTGAAATAGTCAGGTCTGTGAACGACTTTCGAACAATGAAACTTTTGGATCACGAATACTGAAAATAGATTTCTGAAAATAATTTCAGGACAATAGAGTTTTACGTAATTTCGGTAACTATGGTTTATTGCTTATATTCCTGAACAATACAACAATAACGTGGCCGAATGGTTTATTGCTTTTTATTCCTGAACAATGCAACAATAATGTAGCCAAATGGTTTATTGCCTTTATTCCTGAACAATACAACAATAACGTGGCCGAAAGGTTTATTGCTTATATTCCTGAACAATACAACAATAATGTGGCCAAATAATTTATTGCTTTCATTCCTGAACAATACAATAATAACGTGTATGAATGGTTTATTGCTTATATTCCTGAACAATACAACAATAACGTGGAAGAAAGGTTGAAGATAAGCTTTAGGACGGCAATATGTTTTTGGTGAATGATGAACGATGTCACAGCTGTCACTTGTTTTTTAAATCGTGAAGAGTCTATTTATCATTTCCAGACCAATGAAAAGATTTGATTCACATTTCTTAGAATTTCATAAGTTTGTGAACGTGATAATAAAGCATAATAATAATGGAACAAAGGTCTTCTTTGGTGTGTTTTATATTTCAATCCAAAAACAGAAATGGGTCTTTCACAAATTTGAATTGTCAGTCTTTCAAAGAAATGAACATTCTACTCAGATGTATGCGTGGTCTGAAGTTTTTTGGACGGGTAATTTATAATTCATTGTCACTTCTCATACTCACAGTCTTGAAATCATATGTATTATTGTTTATTATATTTATTCAGTAAGAACCTTTTCATTCATACTTCAAGTCTATTATTACTTATTACATTTATTTAGTACGAATCACTTCATGCATACTCCTAGTGTATTATTAATTATTATATTTATTCAGCAAGAACAACTTCATAATACTCCAAGTGTATTATTATTTATTACATTTATTCAGTAAGAACAACTTCATGCATACTTCAAGTGTATTATTATTTATTATATTTATTCAGTATGAATGACTTCATGCATACTTCAAGTGTATTATTTTTCATTATATTTATTCAGTAAGAACAACTTCATGCATACTTCAAGTGTATTATTATTATCTATTATATTTAATCAGTATGAATGACTTCATGCAAACGTCAAGTGTATTATTATTTATTATATTTATTCAGCAAGAACAACTTCATGCATACTTGAAGTGTATTATTATTTATTATATTTATTCAGTATGAATGACTTCATGCATACTTTAAATGTATTATTATTTATTATATTTATTCAGTAAGAACAACTTCATGCATACTCCAAGTGTATTGCTATTTATTATATTTATTCAGTAAGAACAACTTCATGCATGCTCCACGTGTATTATTATTTATTATATTTATTCAGTATGAATGACTTCATGCAAACTTCAAATGTATTATTATTTATTATATTTTTTCAGTAAGAACAACTTCATGGATACTCTAAGTGTATTATTATTTATTATATTTATTCAGTATGAATGACTTCATGCATACTTCAAATGTATTATTATTTATTATATTTATTCAGTAAAAACAACTTCATGCAAATTCCAAGTGTATTATTATTTATTATATTTATTCAGTATGAATGACTTCATGCATACTTCAAATGTATTGTTATTTATTATATTTATTCAGTAAGAACAACTTCATGCATACTCCAAGTGTATTATTAATATTTAGATTTATTCAGTATGAATGACTTCATGCATACTTCAAATGTATTGTTATTTATTATATTTATTCAGTAAGAACAACTTCATGCATACTTCAAGTGTATTATTATTTATTATATTTATTCAGTATGAATGACTTCATGCATACTTCAAATGTATTGTTATTTATTATATTTATTCAGTAAGAACAACTTCATGCATACTTCAAGTGTATTATTATTTATTATATTTATTCAGTATGAATGACTTCATGCAAACTTCAAGTGTATTATTATTTATTATATTTATTCAGTATGAATGACTTCATGCAAACTTCAAATGTATTATTATTTATTATATTTATTCAGTAAGAACGAATTCATGCATACTTCAAATGTATTGTTATTTATTATATTTATTTAGTAAGAACGAATTCATGCATACTTCAAATGTATTATTATTTATTATATTTATTCATTATGAATTACTTCATGGATACTTTAGATGTATTATTATTATTTATTATATTTATTCAATATGATTGACTTTATGCATACTTCAAGTATATTCTTATTATTTATTATTTGTACTCAGTATGAATGATTTCATGCATACTCTAAGTGTATTATTTTTTATTATATTTATTCAGTAAGAACGAATTCATGCATACTTCAAATGTATTATTATTTATTATATTTATTCAGTAAGAACAACTTCATGCATACTCCAAGTATATTATTATTTATTATTTGTATTCAGTATGAATGATTTCATGCATACTTCAAATATATTATTATTTTTTATATTTATTCAGCAAGAACAACTTCAGGCATACTTCAAGTGTATTATGATTTATTATATTTATTCAGCAAGAACAACTTCATGCATACTTCAAGTGTATTATTATTTATTATATTTATTTAGTAAGAACGAATTCATGCATATTTCAAGTGTATTATTACTTATTATATTTATTCAGCAAGAGCAACTTCATGCATACTTCAAGTGCATTATTATTTATTATATTTATTCAGTAAGAACGAATTCATGCATATTTCACATTTATTGTTATTTATTATATTTATTCAATATGATTGACGTCATGCATACTTCAAATGTATTATTATTTATTATATTTATTCAGTAAAAACAATTTCATGCATACTCCAAATGTATTTTTATTTATTATATTTATTCAGTATGAACGTATTCATGCATACTTCAAATGTATTGTTATTATTTATTATATTTATTCAATAAGATTGACGTCATGCATACTTCAAATGTATTATTATTATTTATTATTTGTATTTAGTACGAATGACTTCATGCATACTTCAAGTGTATTATTATTTATTATATTTATTCAGTAAGAACAACTTCATGCATACTTATGAATGACTTCATGGATACTTCAAATGTATTATTATTTATTATATTTATTCAGTATGAATGACGTCATGCATACCCATTTTCAATGTGTTTTGTTAACAGCTCCAGCTATCGTATCAACGACATAAACACAGAAATATATCATGAATATAAAACACCTGTTCAGTATACCAGAATCTTCTATTCTTTGATGTGAATGAAATAGCTCGACTGACTTACAAGAAAAATAGTCAAGACATATTATTACCTGGGTTCTTTCAGTAGATAAAGCTACAATTTATATGAAGAGTCATTCAACATCATTAGTTATCACTGTATCTACGCTACACGCTTCAGACACTTTTCAAAGCCTGACCTCTAATCTTAAATCGGTGTTCATGGTGTTTGCAAAATAGTTCAAGGATACGTCCAAGCAAAGGGAGATACCACTCGACACCATCGCCGATATGTACAGTACTTCTGAAATCTTCCAATCTATGCAGTTTATATATTATCCTACCAATGAACACATTTGTATGTTAAGAGTCCGACAAAAATAATTACACATATTTTGCCCCATTACTTTCTTTGTGTGGATCACTTATTAAAGTCATATCTTATTAAAGTCATATTGATACACATCTTGATAGTAATTCAAACATAGTAAAATGTTTCCTAAAATTGTGATAGCATTTTGGTAAATGTTATATTGTCCATGCTTATTAGCACGCTTCCGTTGTCACATCCTACAGTTTTGGAGGAATGTTTTTCTTGCAAGTTATCAAATTCTTTATTTTCGGACGTAATTAGTACTAATAGCTAGTACGCAATCGCACAATGTCTAAATCGTAATTACATACTTCCTGAATAGAATTGTTCGGTTTTCAAAAATACTGGAACGTTTGAGGCTTCAGTGTGATATATGTGTACGTTGATGAACCCGAGTTCGATTTCTTTCTATGAGCTTCTTTGGGTGGTAGTCGACCTTTTAGTTGAATACTGTTCATGTAAGTGTGCAATACAATGTACCTCTGTGAACACTTTGCTTCTTTTGTACCACAACAAATCCAATAGCATTAAACTTTACCGATGACCCTAAATATAAGTGGGTGGTGGGTAGAGTTTGAAGTTGTAGGGATTACAGGAATTCGTGAACACATTCAACAAAAAAAATATAAATGATAATTTATTTCTGGAATTTATTTTAATTGAATCCGATGGAAAAGAGAAATATTCATTTAAAATACTACGAGAAATGTTCCTGATAAATATCTCAAACCGCGATATTGAAGGAAGACAAAATGTTAACGATCAGTGCTCCCACGTTCAAAAAATTATCAACTTTACGTATACATGTATTCATTAATAACACCACCAAAGATAATAATGGCCTACATATACCAGTTATACGTCCTCCAGGACAATAATTTGAAGGGTAAACGAAGATTCGATCCATATAAATTTAAAATGTGCTAAAGGATAATGATAAAGCTCATAACGAAATCAGGTATCGATTTAAATCATTACAGCATGTTTATGAAGCAATACAAAAGCAATGCAGGCTAACAGGCTAAAGTGACGAAATGTGAAGTCCTACTTACATGCTTATGAAACGATACAGAAGCAATGTAGGTTAACATGACAAAATATGAAGTCCTACTGACATGTTTATGAATAAATACAAAAGCAATGCAGGCTAACTTAACAAAATATGAAGTCCTACTGACATGTTTATGAATAAATACAAAAGCAATGCAGGCAAACTTGACAAAGTGTGAAGTCCTACTGACATGTTTATGAATAAATACAAAAGCAATGTAGGCTAACTTGACAAAGTGTGAAGTCCTATTAACATGTTTATGAATAAATACAAAAGCAATGCAGGCTAACTTGACAAAGTGTGAAGTCCTACTGACATGCTAATGAATCAATACAAAAGCAATGCAGGCTAACAAGATAAAATGAGAAGTCTTACTCAGATGTTAACGAAGCAATACAAAAGCAGTGCAAGCTTATATGTCAAAACGCGAAACTCTACTCGTATTTTGTATTCCTGCAGTGACAGAGATGACTAAGTGTTGTGTTTGTATTAACTGATATGACGACAAATTATGATGGACGATTTTATGGCAAACATAATTGTTATTATTTTGCCTTAGGCGATTTACTCCGATACTGAAAACATATTTAACTTACCCTATATGCCAGCTTGTGTACAGATCTTTCCCAGAAAGCTCCAATATGCATCTTAAATCGCATAATACAAACAAAAGAACTAAACATTCAAATGAATGGTCCCCAAAAACAAGAATACCGTCACCGAAAAGAACCCGTCCATTTCAAATGTGCACAGGAAACCAGATCGAGCATCGCCATGTTTAATAAGACATTTACAGATTCCGATCTCCCCGATAAAGTCGGGATGTAGAATGGAATTGGTAGACATCTCTTGGACCGATACTGTCGAGGTTACGTCTGAATAAGATTCAGCGTTGGCCAAGGAATTACAATATATACTTGCTTATAAGACGAGACAAACTACAAACTGCTCAGATCAAGATCTGTCGTTGCATATCGCGCCGGCAGATCTGGGTCTATAGAGTCTGCTAAAAGCAATCAGTTGAATAAACAACACTGACCCTGATCTGCCAGCACATTATATGATGGCAGATCATAGTTTATGCTGTTTTGCATATGGAAACGATTTATAAACATTACAGACGGTTTATAGAATCTGCTCTGGAAGTATATACAGTTTTGACCATCCATTGGTTGATTTTGTAAAAGATTTCTTACCAAAAAATATATACTGACATAAAACTGATAAGTTTGTTTACATTTTATCATGTCAACAAAATTTACCAAGAAATTACAGCATTAACATCTTTGATTTTGGTTGCAATGTTACTAAAATATTGATAGGAAAAAATGCTTTTAAAAAATCATGTCCTTCTTGAAATTTCACAGACTTGGATCTTGAAAAAGCATTTCAAAATATTGGGGATGATATCAAACATTGATGTTTAAGACATGATGGACCCAAATATTTATTTATTTTTTTTTAAAATAGCAAAATTTGTCGGGACTCGACAAGAAAGATTTTCCATTTCTTACAGTATGATGCTGCTTTTTGCAGCTATTACAAATGTCATTAAGATCTCTTTTCTGTAAACGAATGACATTTGGGGAAAATTACATTATTAAAATGATACAAATATTAATTTGCGGTACATTATAACATGTAAATATTTCCACTAGATAATAATATAGCAAGCATGCAAACAGAAATCCTTTACAGGTTAATAATTCGTTAACGTATTGCCAAATAGTATATGAGCTTTCAGGGGACGTAATCTCCAATTTTAACATTGCACAATCTTGTTACAGGAGTAATGGAGCTTTACAAAGCGATGTCTTGACTATCTGATTAAAGTCTACTATGTAAGTTATTTGAAAAACAAAATTAGCTGGTCACTTATTTGCTACTGTAACAACCAATAAGATATCAGTGGTCCTAATTCCGGGATGGAATCTGAAGCGTAACCCTACTTATTGTCAGCTGACACTGTCAACTGACCCGAAACAATTTTAAGAGAATGATCTGCAGAAGAATTATCATTGTTTATTTTCCAATAATAATAACATTTATCAATAAAATGTATTGTTATTATTATTATTATTATTATTATTATTATTATTATTATTATTATTATTATTATTATTATAAACAGGACATTTCTCCAAGGAAGATAAAAAAACCATTTTAATTTTATAGAAAATGTTTAAATTTTTAGTCAAAATTCCATGAAAATTTAACAGATGTCCAACAAATTTAAATTTGTGCATGATATGCATTTTAACCCTATGACCCACATGTCCTTAAACTGTCCGCATGACAGACTTATTTGTTTGAAATAAATATTAAGCATAAACAAGCTAAACCATCAGATTGTTCAAAAGGTATTCTAATTTGTGTTTTGCGCTGACTGATTCAAATTCGTCTTGCCAGCCCGAACAGTCAGTTACTGAACCAGAGAGACAAAGAGTAATGGCCGTTCAGTAAGATTGTCGTTTGTGTTTGCTGTATAACCTTAGGGCCTTGCCACTTAAACTTTACAAAATGATGACTGGAGAATCTTTACAGTTTGTGGTCAATATTACTGGGCTCAAAATTATATCGGATGACGATAAAACGTTTAAAATGAAGACTAGCTTTGCTTGAACTACGTAGGCTTCCAGCAAATGCCACCGAAAAGGCATACAGAGATGATTTGGGTAGAGGAACATTTTGTTTAATATACGATACACATCATTCGCAGGCATCATAATTATTGGAAACAAATTTACATTGATATTTTTGTGAAAAAATAGGTAAAATTTGCCTGCTATCCATCATTTTTACTTTAAAAAAATCGTAAAAGAAATGAAAAAATAAACTGCTTTGCAAATGCAACAATACTTGAGGACTTTCAAGAAGCATTCTTTGACAGTGATCTGATTAAAATTAAATCTCCACTGTTATACACAAGATCTGACTGGAACCGCTTATGGGAATCATAGGTTCTGGTAACCTATGCAATTATCATAATCGCGATTTTTATCAACCAATCCAATGAAATCTTATATCATTGTATGGTGACAGAATAGTGGCTGAAGAGCATGGATGTGCACCGAATGGTTTGATTCATTTTCAGAATTTTGAAAAGCTGCATTTCCATCGGCTAATTGAAAGGTCAGATATGACCCATCAGCGGATGTCGTCAAATCTGCACGTAAAAACTCGATTTCCTTATTTACAGATATCAATATGGTACTAACAGATTGCATAAAAACTCGTTTTCCTTATTCACAGATATGGTGCGGATAAATTGCATCAGAATTCGTTCGCCTTATTCATAAATATGAGATCCCTTTCGAGACATTTACATATTTATTTTTATTATCTATTTTAGTTTAGATCTCTTTATTACTCGGGTAGGTTTTTTCTATGTATAGAAAGGTAAATTCTATTGTTTTATGCATGCCACTCTTTGAGTGTTTGTATCTTTCTTTATATTCTTTATTTTACTCCTGTTATACAACATGCAACGGATTCCCAGAAAGTTCGAAAGAAAAATATAAGGATACAAACTTTCACAACAAAGATCAAGATATAAGGAAACTTTCCTCCGTTCTAAGACCAATTTTGTCGCCATATATACAGCAGAAAATATGCACACAACCAAGGTATATAGAAGATATAAATATTAACTTATTCCAGGCAATAAACATGATTAAAATCAAATCGCATAAATTAACTTCTCTAAAAGTAATATTTAAAAAGTGAAAATTTAAAACAAGAAAGCTAAAAACTATCTTGCAGAGAAGCTACAAACCAAATTAACGCCTCTTGCTAGATGGCATTAAACTTGGAAAATGAACCATCAAAGGAGAAAGAAAATAAAAAAATATAACGAAAAGAAAGGAATACAAAGAGAAAAAGCAGGTTATTAAAATACAAGACCAGAACAATTTAAAAAGATCAGCAAATCATGTTTAGTTACTGTGTGTGAGCGCGCGCGTGTGTCTGTTTGCGTGTGTGTGTGTGTGTGAGAGAGAGAGAGAGAGAGAGAGAGAGAGAGAGAGAGAGAGAGAGAGAGAGAGAGAGAGAGAGAGAGAGAGAGAGAGGAGAGAGAGACGTGCGGTGCGGTGCGGTGCGGTGCGGTTGTGGTGGAGCTTTACCTAGAATATATTTGCTACGAATAAAGGTATCTCATGTACCCGATTTTAAAGTAGCAAGAAGTTTCAGTGTGGATACATTTATCTCTGGAATACTATCAAGTTAACAGGGATGAGGGGTGAGGACACGAATCTTAAACAATTTAAATACAGCTGGACATTTCGTTACTAATCTGTATGTACGTCTTTAAAACAATGTTAGGTAAGTAGTCTACAATATATTATGAAAACACTAGACTTATATGCAAACATATGAATCAGTATAATTTTTAATCCGTGTCAATTACTACAAACGAGCTAACAAACAACCTGATGAAAATACAAAATGAAGGAAATCATTACCCCCTTCCAAAAACAATCGTATTAAAAGAAAAGAAAAACTGAGTATATTATCAAAGCAGATAAAGCAATAAATGTAAAAATACGTGGTCGTGATAAGTGAATTTAAAAAAAAAATACTTAATAAAGTTTGGAACCATTTTGAGCAAACATCAATAATTGACTTGAGTTTTAAAGATCTAAAAATAATTTCTTTAATATTTTGATTATATCTTGAACGTAAGTCAATAAATTTGGCCATATGTTGGATGCCTCTAATAATTTTCAGGCATATACATATGTTTTTATTCCATATATATATATATATATATATATATATATATATATATATATATATATATATATATATATATATATATATATATATATATATATATATATATATATATTCCTCGGATGTGGGAGGTCGTGGGTTCGATCCCCATCCGAGTCATACCAAAAACTTACAAAAATGGATCTTACAGCTATCTCTTGGTGTCAGGATCATGTGACTGGGTGGGAACATCATGTTACGTGTCTGCGGCATGATGCACCTGTACTAGACATCACTACAAACTGTTACACTGCATACATCGTATCGATATGACTGAAAAATTGTTAAAGCTACGTTAAAAATCCAAATCAAATACACACACACATACACACACGCGCGCATGCGCCCCCATATAACATTGATACTTGTATAAAATGAAAGTCGTCACCAATTACATAACAGAACCGACACTTTCAATTTTCACATGATACCTCATGCCACTTGACTTATCATATGTTTATTGCCCTCATTTTCTTTTAAAGGAAAACATCGGTTTTAAACCCCGGCCTATAAATATCACATCATAAAATGCTAAAAGGTCACGAAACATTAGCGCGCAATGGTCCAGCGGTCGATTACAAATATAAAGTCGTATACCTTAATGGCTCTCACTGTTGCCTCAAGCTACTGATGACCGTAATTTGCGATGATATGATGGACCCTCACTTTTCTCTTACCTGTTCCAGATAGGTAAATTGTATTCGGATGTTTTTACCTGTTTAATTCCTATTATAACCCTTTATTCACTTTTCCTCAAAATCAACCATCTCTAGCAAAGTTTTATTACCACAAACATTTGGACGTATTTACAAAAACAATGTTTTGAACTTTTGAAATTCGTTAACTAAATGTTTTATTTTTTTTATGAATATTTAATTTATAAAATGTGATACCCGTAAACGTGGACGCAGTCACATTTTACCGCATACATGTTTTCTTGGCTATTGTTTACTATCCTTCACCTCATAATGACCTGTACCGAGTACTGACGACCAAAGTTGTGAACTGTTCAAGCATGGATTGTTTTAATGGCGTTTGGAGTCTCGACATGTATTTTTAATTTGCCGAATAGATCTTTTCATCTTTTATTCATCTTTATTGTATTCGCATTGACTGATTTACATTTCGCTGTCCCAGTCTTTGATTTACATTGACATTCCATTTCTATTTTAAAATAACGCATGCCCAACATGTGTCCATCGATTAGCTCGGAGTAAGGGTACATAATCGATTTTGATAATTTTAAACATTTATGACTTGGAAAAAATTACACTTAAATGACCAACACATATTTTAGGTTACGTATAATTCACTTTCTGATACCACCACACCAAGATATAAACTATATTTTCTTTGACAATAATTTAAGAGTGTATAAAATTATTAAATTATAATAAAAATTGTCTAAAGGGTAAGCTAAATTTTAAAAGAATATTATTTGAAATGAATCTGCATATTCTGAAAGATTATATAGAAATCACTATTAACCAGTGTCGTAAATACTTAACTTAGCCGGACAGACAGACAGACATAAATACAAAGGTAACAATATGAAACCAGTATATATATATATATATATATATATATATATATATATATATATATATATATATATATATATATATATATATATATATATATATATATATATATATATAAAGTACTGAACAGACTCTTTTGTTCTCTGTTATGACATATACTTGCTGAATTAAAATGTTTTTATCGATGTCAATGAATACCATGGCTTTTGCATATTTCTGTCTTAGTTTTTCATACGCTTGGTTTGGAATTTCATCCAACGCATATTAAAACACCCCACTGCAGTCTGTCCCGTTGTAAACAATTTGTCTCCATCTCTCCTTGATTGGTCTGAGGTAAGAATAAAATCGTGATGTAGCGCATTTGGTAATTCGTTTGTCTTCTTTTTTTTCAGGTAATTCCACGTAGCAGAGGCTGTGCTTTGGCAATACTTTGTGCCTGTGTCAAGTTTACTTTTTACCAGTATACTGATACTGTCCAAATTAAAAAAAAGAAACCTTTCACTAACTATAACAGTTTTCTAGTTGTACAACTGATCATTTTCAGGCATCATATGTATCGAATAATCTACATTGCAACATAGCCTTTTCTGTTTTAATAATTTACTGATGCATTGACAAAATCAGACATTTTGAAGAAATATTTTCTCTTTTTATCTTTTTGTCTGTAATAACATCAATCTTGAAATAAAATATTTCAACGCAGTGGTACCTTCCATCTTTGTACTACCAAAGATCACAACACTGAAATGTAGTTAAAAAGCCTAACTGTCTTTGTCTTTCTATTTCACTTTTTTAAACGGTTTGATATAGTTTCTGTTAGTTGTACCTTCGTGTATTCGCCTTTGACAGTTCTTTGGTCTCCATCTTCACATATAACATACTAATTTTGGAATATATCAAATGCATGAGTTTCGTAAATTTTTAAATGTCATCTATTTTACTTGACATCAATCAAAGCAATAAGCAATAAATCTGCAATTGATTTCACGATCTGTATCATCACTGATTGTGTTTAACAAATATTCAAACGTATAGGGAAATATAACCATTCTTTTTTTCATATTGATACAAACTTGCTGTTCATAGATACAAACTTGCTGTTCATAATCCATTCACGTCAACCTATCGATATGGTTTCACTGTATATGAGTTTTAATTTTCCAGATAAAAAACGCCTTACAAGATTAATATATAGTTATATTCAGTGTAAAATATTTATTATTTGCAAATGTCTATCTAGTACTATTGCTTATTTCCTTTTCAATTTGTTGTGTAAAGTGAAACATTCAGCGAACTTATCTTTTCCTTCTCCCCCAACACACTTCGTCGTATTTATTAATCTGGTTCCAGTTGTAATTTTGTTTTCAAAAAATGCTACTAATTTGTTTCTCTATCCAAATCGGTCGTTCATAAGTCTACTTATTAAGTATATATAATATGTCACCGAACAAAATTATCATTTTGTCCCCTTTCCCCACAGATTCTCTTCTTCAAATATATTCACTACCATTAAATCATTTTTATAAACATTGCTTTCTGCCTCTGAAATGCATGCGCTCTTTTAAATTTCTTTGTTAATGACTTTTTAAGTCCTTTCTTTACGATCCTGTTAAAATTATGACTATGCATACGTATTAATTGTGTGAATACATATTAAAAGTGACCAGGAGGAGCTGGTCTTGATTGTAACTGCTGTTCATAAGCAATGGAGGAACATAAAATAATAATCGGACACAACTCTTTTCCCACATTAATTCAACAGTGTAAACATTTTCGGCGGTGGCGATTCAGCAGTAAATTTATCAACTCTTCCTGACAATAGTGAGTCTCTTCACAATAAAAGTTTGTAACGCGTTATGATTCATAAATAATCTAGGATCGGATATAATAAGTCACGAACGATCCAGATCACTATACAATTCCACATCCACCGACACATGCGATTTAAAAATAAGATATTAACTGAACCGCATATTATGTTCACGGTGAAGATATATTTGCATATATTCCATAAGTGCTATAAATATCTTTAATTAAGAGAGCGAACTAGCAAAAGCATTATTAAAATATTTGAAGAATTATCTCCCTTTGAACAGACTGGTATATTAATTGAGTTTTATATATTGCTATTTTGTTACTAGGGGTTTGTACTGATTCATTAAATTAATATTTATCTAAGATGAAACGGGGAGAAGCACCAATAATGGATATAATCAAACAATATAAACTGAATAATTTTACTAATTCAGAATTAGCAACAGCATTACCCAGTATTTGTAATTCTTCCCAAATTCAGTCGTTTCCGCGCCTTTTTGTGTTGTTATATTTCCTCGTTAATTTTGTTAACATTAAATAAAATCAATCGATGACTGTATAATATGTAGACTGGTTGCATAAGGTAGCACTAGCTATTTCTAGTTCCTCACAAAGATCAATCAATGTTTGTTGTGAATCTCAACACTATAGTCTCTACTTAATCGAGTCCGTCTTTCTGAGTAACGTAAATTCCGCATATATATCTTTGGAAGTCCACCTATAGGGAACGTAACATTATCACGCGAAATATTTCACATATTATGCGACATATTTTTTTTTATAGGAACAACGGAGGTTTTTTTTTCAGGTACAAAAATGTCAACAATAAATATAATATTTTCAGAAGCCTTCACGTTTAATGGCATGAGTGGGTCAATGATGCCATCGTCATCGAGACTCGACATTCCGCGAAACAATGCCTTTCACATGTAAATATAAACAGAAGCCTCTATATTTGATTTGGAATGGCACGAGCGCGTCAATAATGCCATCACCACGAAGGCTGGTTGATTTACAAAACAATGCCGTTATCATTTAAACTATAAAGGTTTCATTAAAAATTGTTTTTGTATGCCAAACGGACAATTTTCTCGAATAATTATTATTTGTTACGTCAATGGTATATATTAAACGACTAAGGAAAAGATTACTCTTTCATGAGAAGGGTGCAATCTTCACGTAGAATGTCACTATCTTCACGAAAATAGCGACTATATAGGTAAATCGATAAATGTTTGTTTAAACAGAAAGTTTAATTTACTCCTTCATGAAAAAGATGCAGCCTTTAAGAATACATGTTGTTTTTCACTAATAAGGTCGTTACATATTATATAAATTTTTAACAAAAGCCACTTTTTCTTGATAAAAAATATAGCTGTCACGAAGAATATAACTTTCTGCACAAAAATGCCATTTTATTTCAATGCAAGCCATTGATGAGAAAGAATACTTTTTCGCTTGTTATGCAAACAAGTAGAATTTTCGCGAGGAATTACATTTTTTCACAAAGCAATTATTGTTTTTTAAAAGAGGTAAACATTTTCACGAAGATTTTTTGTAAAGAGGATTTATTAGAAAAAATTTCCTTATGAATCACTGATTTATCTATATGTTCTACCGCGGTTCACATGTTTTTACGTGAAAAAGTGACCAGATTTTATGTGATTTTAAGTTTTGGTAAGACAAATCTTGGTGTTTTAGACAGTAGAATACCATTTTTATCTCGAAAACGGAATCTTTTTTAATCGCTATGTTAACTAAATGTAAACACACGTTGGTATCTTATAAGATCCCAGAGATGACATGATGTGTATTTGGAGATGAAAAGAATTCACTATACGCCTTGTTTACTTACGATTATCCCCACACCGATGACGACAACGAAATAAGCCAAGATGACAAGGCCGTCAGCCCAGTGTAGAGAGTTCTTCGCTTCCACCATATTGATAAGAAAGAGGAGTTCTTTACCTGTGTTACCTGTATATACGGCAAGTTCAGTCACACCTGAGTGACTCAGACTCTGAATAGCATCCATGACAAGATAAGGTAACAATAAGAGTCAGAAAGATGTTGACCCTCAGGTTAAAGAGATTAAAGACTTTGAAATAATTTAGCATGTATGCACATGGCTCCGAAAATAGTATACATCACCAGTAATACACAATATTCATTCGGCAATGTTTCCCACCAACAGTCAATTTAATTTAGTAAGGAATATAACAGATATTCGAAAATATATTAAGTAGTGGAATCTTTAGTTTACATCTAAAAATATTTTGAACGTAATGCAAAAATAAATGTAACAATTTCTTGGCAAGCCTAATGAGCTTTCAGCTTAAAAGTCCCATACCAATGGTCTTTTTTTCACGGCAATATACATCATGCATAATCTCGAATCAAACCAAGGTAGCCCACCCAGACTGGCAAGTGAGGGTATTGAACCTGCGATCATTGCATTAGGAGCCTAACGCTCTACTAATTGAGCTAACTCGGGTATCCATTCATTAAGGAGTAAGTAAAACCTTAAGTTTACTCGTTGTTACTTCATTTCCAGAAATACAACAAACTTTCCATCTTTAAAGTATTAAATGATCAAGTGTACATTCTATCAATGTATCAGTTTATCACTTTAAGGCAAAGACTACAATTTAAAAGGGATATATTTCACATCGGAACTGTCGCATGTTAGTTGTCATCGAGAAATGTTTCTACTTACTGGGATCTGATTTGTTCGTAGGTCTTGTTTACTATTTCAGAATGTTATTGATGGGTTACGACTGACATCATAACAAACAATAGTAAAAGGCTGAACATGGAAACTAACAAATATACAAGTCCGTGCATAATGAGTTCAGTCTATGAATGTTAACTATTTTTGTACCATATTTGAAACGGGTATATATAAAGCAATAAGCAGTATATATATATATATATATATATATATATATATATATATATATATATATATATATATATATATATATATATATATATATATATATATATATATATATATATATATACATACATACATACATACATATACTGGCTCTGCCTGTAGGATCCAACCCAACTCTAGGCCCCCGCATCCTTTAAAGACAAAGTCGTATCTGAAACTAAATTCTAATTACTAATGTAGCATTATGCACAATGAAGTAATGTACTGAGATGTAGGGAAAAAAAGACCAGCTTTCCACTTTCGATGGTCGAACAAAAATATACATTAAAGACAAGCATAAACAACAGACCTCAAACCACTTGTTTTATTGATGTTTTAAGCGACCCATCCAAGGTGTCTGGAGTAGTTCCGAAATGGTCAATTTTAGGACCACGATTCTTTTCACTTTTACTATGTTCCTTTAGTATCTTACCACATTAAAATGCATTATGCATTCGGATGACTGTTACTTATGGTTTAAGGACATATATGAATCAAGCTGAAAGATAAACTGTGACATGTCAAACTGTTCAAATTTGTGAACCAACAATGCTTTGAGCATACCTTCTTTAAGAAAACAAGCAAGAAGCTCAAGTGGGCATAACATCGTTCAGATGGAACGCTGAAATATATAATATAATATGAATAAATACTCAAGACCGTATTGATACGTCGTGGGAAATGGAAAAATGGAACACGTTTCTAAATTGGATATTAATGTCTGTGTGATTTATCTTTGTTACAATACCATATCTATTAGATCACTCTCTCGGCATGAAAAGGACAATTTGTGCATACAAACATTGTCCCCAGAATTTCAATTAGCTATTGGGACTTGAAACAGTTCATAATACAGTGTTAACCTAGATATACTTCTTGGGCATTGCAAAGGGAGTTAAATTGTGCAATCAATGTAGATCAGTGAGTTGGTCGTTATCCCCTTATCTCCACCCACTAAATGAGCTTACGACTTAGAAGTTATAGCTTGAAAACCATTCAGATCTGAATGGATTGTACAACCAATATTGTTCCTTGGGATTGTGTCCCTGTTGACTTAACCTTTAATTCATAATTTAGAAACTTAACGACTTTTCCCAAATTTCAATACTTTGAAAATAAATAAGGAAATGCATCAACGTGACTTGGAGACTTTTATTACAAAATATCTAGATGATAATTGTCAAATGATAATCTCTAGCTGCAAGTACTATTAACGTCTCACTATAAATGCATGCAGAGTTAAGGTTTCCATTGCATTTTACCTCAAAACAAATTGTCTTGCTCTTGACGATTGGATTGAGAAGTCTTTTTAGCTTTAACCCATTGATTGTGACGTTTGTCTTCTGTCCTCCTTAGTCCAATGGATCTATTTACATCAGCTTAAAAACTTTGAACAATTCATTCACCCAAATGGTTTCAACAATTAGTCCCATCATATCTATGGATTTTTATACCGTATCAAATTATTTTTTTTAACAAAAGGCCACAAGTGTACCTGATCCCTCACCATGTAGTTGACATTTGTCATCTTGTGAATGCAAATTCATAATTGCTACACTGTCTATTAATTTAGGTGTCATTTTCCTTCTGTCCTAGATCATATATGCATGAACTGCATTTTCTTTTCATTACAAGCAAAACCAAATGCAATATATATATATATATATATATATATATATATATATATATATACAACATAATTTGTGAGTAATGGCACTAACTACATGTATAGCCTCAATATGATGCCCTTTGGCAAGATTAAAAACAAAAAACAATAAACCACTTTAAACTTGCATATCCTTTATAACAATATAATTATATGTATGACTGTTTGTCTCTATTTTATTTAATTATGACACTAATTCTGCCATACATTGAATCTATTTCCCAGTCCAAAAAGGTCAATAACTATTAAGCGTGCACAATTATTTATCTACATGGGCATCATCAGATGATGACCTTAATATATACCAAGCTTTATAGTTATCATATAAAAATTGCAAGATAAACTGTGGAACTAGTTTTGCTAACCAATTGTGTCACACAATGCATTTATCTACATCATAAAAAGGGCAATAATTCTAAAATTTACCGTGGGAGCAGTTGATATACTCATCTTCAGCTGCTGACCACGATATTTACAGTTTCATGGCAACCAATCACAAACTATACGACTAGTTATTATAACAAAATTATGTCATGCACCAAATTAAGATACAAGGCATAATTGGCAGAAACTGAAAAAGAACAGTGGAACCAAAGAGATTTGTTATATGTGCATCTTCTGGTCATGACACAATATTTACCAAATTTCATGGCAATCCATCAAAAATGGCAGAACTAGAAGTGTTAATGAATTATGTTCATGTTATATATTAAGCTGCAGACAGGCAAACATTGCAGCTTCAGGTGAAGACTAAATTCCATGTGAATCCATCATAAACAACAGGACTTGTAATAAGATAGTGTCATATACTGCTACAAGACAAAGAGAATAATAACTGTTAAAAAATTACAGGTGAAAATTTATTTTTTAGTATATACATCTTCCTGTCATGACCATAAAATTAGCCTAATGATAATCTATCCAAAGTGCCAGACAGGGCAGACAGACAGATGTACATAAGGATTACTATATATCTCCACCTATGAAATTTATACAAAATGATAAGGTCACTTCCCAAAGTTTTAATAAACTGATAAACTAACCATGGGAATTAATCTCATAACCTTGAAACCCAATGAGATGTTTCATGAATCGATAGTCTGATACAAATCCATCAAAAGCAACCAAAAATAAAGTCCCATTAAAACAATCTTTACTTAAAAGACTGGCACTGGATAGACTGACAGATTTTGTGATTACTGTATAGCCTTTTGTGCTATTTTTCATACACAAGAAAGTGAAACTGGTGTCAATCCACCAATTTAAACAGAAAATACAGCTAGCTGAGAAGATTTTCAACAAATTACCCATAGGGCATAAAACAATTTTATCTTAAGTACTAAGTATGATTTATTAACTGTAAGGACTAATTACTGGGACTATGACCTTTGACCTCCAAAATTGCTAAAGACTTTAAAATTGCAATGGAATGGTTGCATACAATGTCTGACGACAGTCAGCAACAAAGGCATGAAACATATTAAGAGTTTAAACCTTTAACTAGTTTCCTGTCTAGTAATTTAAGAAACTGTTGATTGTGACTTTAAACTTTGACCTTTTTTGACACCAGTTTCATAGGATGGGATGTTTCTTGCCACCTCTCCCACCTCCACCTGGATGCAGATATATGTGACTGATTTAATTACAGCTTCTTTCAAGCCTGATCCAATAAAGCAAAGACAAGAATTAATTACTTTAAAATTTTTATTGATACAAAAAAATTTAAACAAATTCTTTGAACATAATAATAATAATAATAATAATAATAATAATAATAATAATAATAATAATAATAATAAAAATACTTATAATTTCAACTTGATATATAAAAAATTAGTACATAATGAAACTAATGGCAAAATAAATACTTTAGCACAGTAAGTTAGTCATTTCTAAAAGTGCTCACTATAGTGACACTACTTTCTGATTAGCTCCTCAGAATGCAGATTACTGCAGAAAGAATTTTATTTTTTTAAATTTAATATTGAAAAAAATTGTCTTAGTTTCTATGACCAACATAATTATACATATGATCATGATAAAAGAAGTGATACTACATTCCATTCTTCAGTACCATAAAATACTGGTACTGGCCTATACATAAAAAAACCCTGGAAAAACACTACTGTACAAGATACAAGTTTGAATACAAAAGCAAACAAGATAGACCCTGGTTTTCAACTGCAAAATACAATGGTAAATTAAGGTCTATTTTGTTTGTTCCACTGATTACTCCTAAATGCATAGACCCAGATCTGCCATTATGTGATGGCACACCTGGGACCGTACAGTTTGCAATCGGACTAAACCTACAAGTTTGTAAAAATATGTTTTAACAAAATCTATATCAGCATTACAAGAACCCAAAAGCTGGGTACAGTGTAATTACTATTTACTTAATAACACTTTAAAAATGAACTTTAAATGCAAATTCTGCATGTATGGATGGATGTTTAACAACCATGTGTCCTTCATAATGGACGGCTGCTTGACAACAATGTATCCTTCATGATAATAGCTGTTTGACAACAATGTATCCTTCATGATAATGGACAGCTGTTTGACAACAATGTATCCTTCATGATAATGGACAGCTGTTTGACAACAATGTATCCTTCATGATAATGGACAGCTGTTTGACAACAATGTATCCTTTATGATATTGGACACAGTGTCATCTTAACAACATTGTAGACTCTGGACAAAGCAATGCACTGAGGCCCACTACTGGCCCTACTATTCATTAATGATATGAGCTGCATGATGCCCCTAGAAACCCTGGGCAACTGCCCAGTGTGCCCATGCCTTAGGACGGCACTGACCGAACATCTATAGGCGCTGCATCCTACATGACACTATCTAGTTTATTAAGCTTACAGAAAATCAGCACAGATTTGATTTGAGCATAACACATATACATGTATATATGCAAATAAATGAAAATGTTTGTTAACTAAATAATAATAAAATTGAATTTCATTGTTGAAAGTTCATATGTTTGGCAAAATGTTCCTTGAGATTGAGAACTTAAACTGAGGTAACATACTAGATGCCTCATAAGCAATCTAGTTTGAGCACTGAAACACAAATCTGTTTACTTTTGTGAGATTGTAAAAACATTCTTTTTACCAGCTTCCAACCTACTGCCTGTGTAATCTCAAACAAATGTTAACTCAGTGGTTAAGGTACTGCACTCTTGACCAATAGAGTCTGGGTTTGATTGAACCCATTGGATCAACCAAGACTGGCAACTGTGGTGTGTCCAAAGTCAATAAACTTTACTCAAATTGCATCAGCACAATAAAACCTTCAAAGTGTTGCTGTGCCATAAAACCCAACACCTCATCTAGCATCTGAAGGATTAAATAAACCTAAATCAGATCAGTGTAACAATCTCTCAGGCACCCAGCTAAAAGTGGTAGTTATTGACAGGTGGTCATTATATGCAGGTATATAGGTATACATGAACAATTAGCCTAATCTCAACCTTTGTTCTCCAGATTAAATAGGACTAGAGTAAAAAAATGGACTGTAAAATCTACTTAGGAAACCAGCTAAAAGTGTTATTTATTGACAGGTAGTTTTAATATGCCAATAAATATATGGTGATTTATGTATTACTGGTATGCTGGTAAATAGACATCACTTTATGTAATGTAATATTAGTATGCTGGTATATAGACATTGTTTTATTACCATATGCTGGTAAATATACCTAGATTTATGTATTACTGGTATGCTGGTAAATAGTCATTGATTTATGTATTATTGGTATGCTGGTAAACACATTGATTTATGTATTACTGGTATGCTGGTAAATAGACATTGTTTTTTGTACTACCTGTATGATGGTAAATAGACATTGATTTAATTGATATATTACTAGTATACTGGTAAAAAGACATTGTTTAATGCATCACCAGTATGCTGGTAAACATACATTGATTTTTGTATTACTGGTATGCTGGTAAACAGACATTGATTTATGTATTACTGGTATGTTGGTAAATAGTCATTGATTTATGTATTACTGGTATGCTGGTAAACAGACATTGATTTATATACTACCAGTATGCTGGTAAATAGACAATGATTTATGTACTACCAAAATGCTGGTAAATTTACATAGATTTATGTATTAATGGTATGCTGGTAAATGCCATATTTTATGTAATTTTTCATACATGAAAAAATAATGATTAATTTCATTGTACAAAAAATTGTATGTAAAATAAATACTTATCATTTGGTGGTGCTGACCGTGTACAAAAAACAAATTCTACAGTACACACACTACTTGACAACCTAATGGAACAAAAATACAAAGTAAACATATATTTTCTGTCTCATAAATCAAAAGTACTTTTGTTATGAGAGAGAGAGAGAGAGAGAGAGAGAGAGAGAGAGAGAGAGAGAGAGAGAGAGAGAGAGAGAGAGTAAGGGGGGTATGTTTAGTGTGCAAGCTCGTCTGTATTTAGAACACAAGTACTGTTATGTTGTGCAAAATGATCAAGATATTTTGAACATGTACAAGTTATGGGTATCATTTATTGGTAAATTTTACGCAATGACATGACCCCACATCATCAGGAAATTAAGTTCTATTTTTATGGCAACAATAATCTCAATATCAAGTTGCAAAAAAAAAAATGAACATAAAATCAATGCTTTAGTTATTGTGTGTGTGTGTGTGTGTGTGTGTGTGTGTGTGTGTACATGCACACCAGAGAGATCAATAAAATAAAAAAATTTCTACGTACAAGACCGTATTTATTCTGTGCAGTTTTTATTTGCAGCTTTTGCAAAGAGAAAAAAAAAGACTATTTTCAGTTACCTGATGAGTGGGATAATCCTCATGTATTACAACTCTAATATATTCCATTGGAAATAAACACCTCTAAATCAAAAGTTCATTCCTGTTTTAATTACGATGATTATTGTCACAACAACCACATAGCTATAGTGTTATTTACACGGTAATTAAACATGCTTAGGCTTTGTTTAGAATAGTTGAAACCAGATTTATGGCAAGAATCGACTGAAGAGATCAAATCATCAAGGCTGCCAGTAGTGAAATGAGGCTCGCTTTAGGGAAATGAAAATTTGTCAATGTGCTATTGAAGTTGTCCATATAGCCCATGTTATAAGGACTAGCCATCATATGCTTTATTTGTTATTCAAACCTGCAATAAAATGTTAATTATATCCAAGTCAAAACAGAACAAGCACTTAAAAGTTAGTATATATATATATACAAATTGATTTAACTGAGTCTGTGACTTTCAAATTTATGATGGATGAAAACCACTTTCCCAATTTACATAAAAACTAAACATTTAAAGTTTAGTGTTACTAGGGACATCAGGTTAGTTCTCACATTAGAGAAAAAGAAGTTGATAAATATTTTCCTTATTTTGACAAAATGCTGAAAATTTACAATGAACAAGAGAGCAATTGACTCTGTTATTAAAAAGCATACGTTTTGGCAAAGCCCGAGACGTGTGATTCCCATTCAGTACAGCTACGTACTGACTATGATCTGGTTAAGAAATGCATCTCAAAGGGATACGAGTTAGTCCCCGAAGCTTATAGGTGATAATTCAGGAACCGTAAAAAAGAGCTGGACAAACTAATGTCTAATTTTCAAGAGAAAAAGAGCAGTTTTTTTGATAGGTTCTGCTTGGTTAACAAAGTTGGTCAAGAGTACGAAAATTGAAGGCCTCTCGTTTTACTTGAAGAATTCAAAAATTGCATCCATAATGACATAAGACTTATCCTGATGAGCATAAAGTCAAAATTTTAGAAGATGCTAGTACTGCTGACGAGTATTCCTTAGCTAAAAGTAACGTAGGAGAGTTAGTATAATAAGCAGTCTGAAACTAAAGATAATATTTACTAAACATTTTGAACAGAATCTTGTGACATATTTCTATTTCGATGATTTCGGGGTAAATGGGTGGGTTTGGGGGTTCACATGACCCCCCTTGACTTATGCTGTGTGTGCCCATGCTTATGCATCAATCATTATATTTTCTCACTAACAATTAATCATTAATTTTTGTAAAAACAAAGTCGGAATATGGTATTTTCCATTTTTTTTGCAAAGTAAATCTCAGTGGAAATGTTATGTCCGATAATTTAATGAATATTTTAAATAATACAAAGTGATATGTATGAAAATTATGATACAATTAAAGAATCATTATTTGGATAACTGGATTGTGTACTAAAAATTAAAGGGGTACATAAAAAATACATAAAATACGGTAGACATTGATATATGTATTACCAGTATCCTGGTAAATAGACACTGATATATGTACTAATGGTATGCTGGTAAATAGACTAATTTGTGTATTACCTGTATGCTGGGAAATAGAAATTGATATATGTATTACCAATATGCTGGTAAATAGACAATGATGTATGAATTATAGGACCCGACTTCATGTGAAAGTTACCACTGTAACAGGTTTGAAGATATACTTCTATGTACATGAATGTACATTTTAAAGTACAATAAATCTGAATATTCTGGCATCAATAAATTTTAGCTGATTATTAATTTAACATATTAGCAACATCAAATTTTGGTGTTTTACAAATCTGTAAAAACAAAACTTTTTGATGACAACAGTTATGCTCTGTCTGCACTTATAAATGATGATTCATTCCGGCCTTGCAAGTGGCAAAACTTGTAATCCAACTTCTTCGTGTGTGTAATCACATCAAAATATTTTAAACAAATCAAATCAAATACAAGATTTTTCATCTCAACATTTAACTTGCATCTCAACATTAAACTTGAAAACACTAAATTAACCAAAATTTGATGCCTACTAATATTTTGGTTTTTTATGGTAAATTGCGTCTATTTGAGCTCAATTCAATTCAGATTTGAGATATACTTCAAAACATGATGGAATATTTAAAATAAGGCACTTTTTAGCAAAAAGAAAAAATATTAAATTTCAAGAAAATTCTGAGCTGTAACATGATATTGCTGTAAACATACATAAACTAGTTTAAAATTGAATATTAAAACCAAAAGCATTGTTTTGTTGAACGTTGATATGATGAAAACCAAACCTGCCACTGAATCTCTTCTTCCATTTCTTTCATGTGAATATTGCCATATGTACTTACATACAATTCGGATCTAACTGGAAAAGGCATAGACACAGATCTGCCATCACATAATGTGAAGGTAGATCTGTGTCGATGAAGTTTCTGAGGAACATTTTGTAGAATAGACACCAATGATTCTCATCTGCTAGCCCATTATGTGGTGGCAGACCAGGGTTTATGTTGTTTCCATATAGGTCCCAATGTATATGCAAGTATATACCATAAGCGATTTCTTAGATGTATCAATGGTAAATGTTGATTCATGATATGTGTTTGTCAATAAAAATGATACTGTATTATGCATCCAACACATTCTTACAAGTTACCTACAACGTACGAACATTTTTCTTCCAAAAACTTCACTCTTCTTAAGATTCATATTAATAAAGTCAATGTTCAATTAAATCATGTCGTCCGTGTAGACTGTTAAATTAAACGGTTGTCATAGCATGCAAGAAAAAGAATTATAACTTCAAAACAAAATATATTTGTGACTATTACATGCATATATTTTACATATTCATAAGTATGGACATATTTTTCAGTGTTTTAGCTATAAAAGTTCATTGGTTCTCTATGACAACTTGTCAAGTTCCCATCTTAAAACCCCACTGTGTCTGAGAAACAAATATATAAATATATACAAACATTGCAAAGCACATTTTTATAAAGTTCAATACAAGTACCCATTCAATACAAGTACCCATTATTCAGAATTCCAATATTTGTGGCACTTTACCAAATTAAAAATGAACTGTAACTTATACTTAATATTCTATGTATATTTCATTAATATAATAAAAGTACATGTAAGTGATCAAGCACTTGGCTCCAATCTTACCAACTCAAGTCTTAAGTTGTAGTCAAGATTGAAGACATTTCATTGGTTAATATTAAGTCTTATATAAGTTAATCTTCAACCAATCAGATTTATGCATTTTTAAGGTTGAATATAGATTTAAGTTCTGTTGGTAAAATAAAGTCTTTCCAAGTTCCATTAAAACAACACTTGAGAAACTTTGCAGTTTGAGACCTTATCTGCTGACCTAGAATTCTAAAAGATCTGATCAATGCATGTACAAGTGTTCAATGCATGTATGAGTGTTGAACTGGTGGAAGGAGAAGGGGAGAGTATACAAAACATTTATCAAAGATGTAGAATTAATTATGGTCTGCAAGATATAGATTTCTCAAGCTCAACTTAATCATTTCTTGGGTTTGTTGGCTTCTCTGATGGTTTTAGTTTTGTATGGGATATATACAACAAAAATTAGGAGCCATGATACAACCATGTATTCACATCAAAAGGACGTACTTTATAACATGGGTTTTGCCTGTTCTCATATACTTTTGAATGCTATTGCTCTTTGCAGTCTCTTATGCATAAAATAAAAATGTAGAAGAAATTACAAAAGCTGGATTTTAATTGCCCACAGTCTGGTAATCTTTGGTCTTAAGGCATGATACATCTGGAATACCTCTGAACTATCTAACTTCCAAACTCCAACCCTCATCTCTACAAGAGGGTAAATTTGCACATGGCCCGTTGAATAATGGTACAGGTCCTATTCTGAACTACTGTCAGGCCTCACCTGCAGACATAAAATAAAGGAATACAATTAAAACATATACATTGTCAAAGGTTTAATTAATGGTATCATTAACCTAAGTTAGGTAGATACATTAAATATCTTTTACTAAAATAAGTCTTTTAGTGACAAACAAGACTACTAGTTATTTTCTTCAAAGTAGTGTAATCTCTAAGTTACTTTGTATAGGTAAACTATTCACTTAGCAACATTTACAACTACCAAAGTCACATTTATAGATGGAAATACTAGTCATATATTTAAAAAATCAAAATAAACAGATGAAATTTTCAAATTATTTATACACATTTTTTTAACTATAGCAATTAATCTTTTTAAGAATCAAGAAATTTAATTAAACACTAAAACTTATACGCAAAATGTTTAAAAAAAATTATCTGGGCATTGGAATTATTTAGATTTTTTATGGGTTTGTGCATTGATTCTATCCACATGATTGATAATTTATAATCCACTTTTTACATGTACAATGAATTGCGTTTGTGTTGGGCAAAAATGTACCTTCCAATTAACATTACCTAGATTTTTGTTCACAGTTTATAATGCTTAATACTGGTGAGAATTGTTTTCGCCTGATACAAAGCAGACAGTGTGTGTGTGCATGTGTGTGTGTGTAAATGGTTCATATCTAAAGATACTGTCAAATCTGGTTAATAAGCAAATACATGAAACTAAGGAACCAACCATTTAAATGGGGGGGTGGGGGCAGGCTGGATGAGGCATGGATTTTCTTTCTAATCAGGATATTACCTTTTATCTCTAAATAATTGTTTCTAAAATTTAATGGATAAAATCTTTTTTTTTTTTTTTTTACAGGAATCAGAGCAACAGTTATCTTTCCCCTCAGGTACCTGTGACCTGAATTTTTTGCAAGACTCCCCAATACGATGGTCAGTTCCTAAGCATACAGGGTTCTTCTGCTATTTCTAAATCTTAAATATGCACATATATGTGTTAAAGAAACTAAATTCTGAGATGTATAATTTGGTTTCCTGTCAATGTTTTTATCTTAATCATTTGATTATCAGTGTTAACACTGTATCCCTCTCTCAACAAAATTTGGGGGACACACCATTTCAAAGTAACAAAAAAAAAATACTGGAGTACTTATTTGCACTAGCTAAAAGAGATAAGCTTATTTTCTTTGACAGTTCTTATATTTTTATTTATTATATTCTGGTACTTAAAAAACAAATAATTTCCCTTATTTCTGAATTATTTTGTTTTCAAACTAATATCCAAATTAATTAAATGCCAAACTGTGTACCTCGACAAACTGTTCATCCTACAAATTTGTACGGTTAACAGTAACAATAAAAAAATTATCTATAAGGTTTAAATTGGTTAAATTTATACGTGACACATAAAAGATGATAAATCTTTTACAGAAGTCCATACAATTATTCTCAACTATCTTCCAGGGTAAATGTGATGAGCCATCTGATTGGGATCAGGTTCTTCTAGCTGCATCCAATAAACTAGCATAGAGGTAGACATTGTTATGACAAGTTACCAAGAGATTGATTTGTAAGCTGTGGATGGATGACCCTTGGCTACCCAAGTTGTGCCAAGTGTTATTACAAGGTACCAAGTGTTATTACAATGTGATTAACTATTTATCTATTCACAGCACCTGGTGTTATTACTAGGGGTGAAATGATACACGGTGTCATGTATTGATACGCTTCATGAGGCACAGTCTGCACTATGATACATAGCAATGCACACATGAACTTGATGGTCTTTCCATGTTTGGAAGGTAGGTGGTGCCTTTCCATGTATATTGGCATCCTTGGTTGTATTTCCTGTATGCAGACTACAGACAGACATATATTTATCATATATTAATATATGCAATTTTCATTGATGAGAAGATAACAATACTTTCAAACAGACTACTTGTTGGAGTTTTACAAGATAAATTTCCTTTGTTAAATCAGAAGTTTACTGACTACTATGCCAAATTTCCAAAATGCTGTGTAATAGTATTTAGTCTATCAATGTAGACAGATGTATTAACATAAATATCTTTACTTCTCACTTGCTTTTTCAAACTTTATTTTATTCAATTTATCTTAACTCTGATATGGATACATGTATATAGTTTTATAGTTTATGATCTACAGGGTAAATTTGATGAATTAAAAAAAAATAAATTGAATTATACTTAAAATTTGTATTTTAATTAGGTTCAGCATTCTGCCCTTTGTACATTTAACTTTGAAATATCAATGAAAGGGTCATGCCAACTATTTTTTGTCCATTCAATTAGGGCTCAAAATCACTCACTGGTGTCTCCATTAATACTTTCCCCGCTCCAATAACCTGATATAAGTAATAACTTTAAAGTCATTATCATCAGCAAGCATTTGCTGAACAAAGTCGTAATGAACCATGCAGGGAATCAGACATTTTGGTTTTCTAGATAGCCAGTGTTTTAAACATGCATTTGTAAAACTTTCTGCATGAAAAGTTCAAACTACACTATAAATTTTTTTCCAGGGCACGTTGTTTAGTCACACAATCATTCATACCATGCTCGAAAAACTCAGATGTGGACCAGTTGCTACCGAAAAAACGGAAGTCTCCACAAGAATAGTTATATACAAATTGCATACTTTGCCAAGCACATTATCATAATGTGAGCCTTTCAATGACTTTGTGTTCGTGTTTCATTGTTCTCCAACTGCCAATTCATACAAATTTTGTTATTGTTGTTGTTGTCTTGGGGCGTAATGCCATTTTTTAGCACACAATTGGCTATACATGGCGGCCAGTATTAATGGTGGAGGAAGAAACAGGGAAATCCGCAGAAAGAACCACCGACCCACGAGAAGCTACTGGCAAGCTTTCTCACATATCCACATTCACCAAATCTTAGACTCGAACCCAAGCAGACAGAGGTGAGATTCATACAAATTTTGCCTGATTAGCATAATGGCACACCCTGAGAGCATCTCTGCTTAAGTATCTGACATACATGACTTAGTGCAAAGTCTGTTGTGCTGCCAATACTTCCTGTTTGTCATGCTAAGAATAAGCTACATTGATTTCTGATTGGTGGTTATTGTTTAACCTGCAGTGGAACAAGCAATAACAACAACTTAGAATTCAATGTAACATATTTCAATGTTCAATACACCGGTAGCGTAGCTTTTAAATCAACCAAAGGAGTCAAGATACAATTCAAAGTATAAACTTCGCATGAAAGTGGTTATTAAATGATGAGTAAAGTACATCATTATACATGTGGAAAACATTCAGAATGTAAAGTATATGCTGAACATACTTCTGGGATTGGATGATTAGCATGAAATGGGGTGAGGAGTGACATTTTTTGTATACCTGTAGACAGCAAGTGGGTATTCTCAAATAATCTTTCTCACTTTTACTAAAATAAACATGAGTGCCTATCACTGCAAATGCTGTTCCAGATGGAATATAATTTTACAGAAGAACAAGGCAACTAATAATTATTCATGACTGCTGAAGACTAAAATAACATGCAAACGGTAAGTATCATTTTGTATAGATTATCCTTCTCTTGTATCGATATGTGTATCATTTCAGTATTGATGCATAGATATATTAATGAATTGTTATTACACTGTGATTATATTATCTAGTCTTTTTACAATGTGGGTATCACACCCATTGATCTGTTTTTATTACTGTTATTGTTGTGATAAGTCCACCTGTTTATATTGCCTAGTGATTTTACTATGTGATTAGCCCAACTATGTATTTACAGTAGTTGGTGTTATTACAAGGTGATTATCAAACCTATTTAAATAACCCAGTTTTCTTAACAATGTTATTAGCCCACCTATTGTCTATTTTCATTACCTGAGAGTTATTACTGTGACTAGCTATTTATATTACCTAGTGTTATTCCCATGGTATTAATCCAATTATGCATCTATTTACAGTACCTAGTGTTGTTGCTATGTGATTAGCCCAATTATACACCTATTTACAGTATCAAGTGTTGTTGCTATGTGATTAGCCCATCTATTCATCTATTTACAGTATCAATTGTTGTTACTATGGTGTTTGCCCAATTTTGCATCTATTTATAGTACCTAGTGTTGTTGCTATGTGATTAGCCCATTTATTCATTTATTTACAGTATTTGGTGTTGTTGCTATGTGATTAGCCCATCTATTCATCTATTTACAGTACCTAGTGTTGTTGCTATGTGATTAGCCCATCTATTCATCTATTTACAGTACCTAGTATTGTTGCTATGTGATTAGCCCATCTATTCATCTATTTACAGTACCTAGTGTTGTTACTATGTGATTGGCCCATCTATTCATCTATTTACAGTACCTAGTGTTGTTACTATGGTGTTAGCCCAATTATGCATCTATTTATAGTACCTAGTATTGTTGCTATGTGATTAGCCCATTTATTCATCTATTTATAGTATCTGGTGTTGTTGCTATGTGATTAGCCCATCTATTCATTTTTTTACAGTACCTAGTGTTGTTACTATGGTGTTAGCCCAATTATGCATCTATTTATAGTACCTAGTGTTGTTGCTATGTGATTAGCCCATTTATTCATTTATTTACAGTATTTGGTGTTGTTGCTATGTGATTAGCCCATCTATTCATCTATTTACAGTACCTAGTGTTGTTGCTATGTGATTAGCCCATCTATTCATCTATTTACAGTACCTAGTATTGTTGCTATGTGATTAGCCCATCTATTCATCTATTTACAGTACCTAGTGTTGTTACTATGTGATTGGCCCATCTATTCATCTACATACAGTACCTAGTGTTGTTACTATGGTGTTAGCCCAATTATGCATCTATTTATAGTACCTAGTATTGTTGCTATGTGATTAGCCCATTTATTCATCTATTTATAGTATCTGGTGTTGTTGCTATGTGATTAACCCAACTATTCATTTATTTACAGTATCTGGTGTTGTTGCTATGTGATTAGCCCATCTATTCATCTATTTATAGTACCTAGTGTTGTTACTATGGTATTAGCCCAATTATGCATCTATTTACAGTATCTGGTATTGTTACTATGTGATTAGCCCATCTATTCATCTATCTACAGTATCTGGTGTTGTTACTATGTTATTAAAACATCTGTTTTTCTATTATATATACTGTTGTTACTATGCGCTTAGCCCAACTATTTATCCATTTACAGTACCTAGTGTTGTTACTATGTGATTAGTCTGCATATTTATATATTTACAGTATTTAGTGTTGTTTTTTGTATCTTTTATATCTCTTCTTTCTTAGATCAATCATTCTCATGTAATATGCTGTAAAACTGGTGAATATGCTTAAAAATATATATATTACAGTCACATTGTGAAAAGCACATATGAAAAATTCCCAAAAAGCCTTCACTATTTCAGTTCAAATAATATCAAGATCTACTTATCAAAAATGTTCCTTTTGTAATTTGGTTTACCAAAAATATTACAGTTTTCTTAAGACTGGAAGTCAAAAACATCATTCAGGACATAATGTTGCTAATAATAACTCGGCAGTGCAGTTTTTCAAGGTCTGTCTTGTATCCATTACGTTGGTGATCTCACGTTCCATCTATTTACAAATTTCAATGAGTCGATTCTATACTTGCAGAAAAGAAATTACCAGGAATTAAAGGTAATTACTTTAAACAACTGAGTATTTAATCATTTTTGATATTCTTGACAGACTCAAGCAAACCAAATTTTCTGCTATAAGTATTATCAACCATGTCTAAGCTAACAAGTTCAAAAGATACCCGTAATTGCAGTATAGAATTCTTTGTCGCAGCAATTGATCTTAAACCTGATACAGATAGAATAGGAATCACCTTGTCTCGTATTACAATAAACCCACATGTTAAGTCTGATTAGACTGACACTTCTATTTTAAAAGAAAGAAAAAACACTAAGTAATTTTTAAAAAATATTAAGCTATATAAGTTGCATCAAAAAATTCATTAGTACTACTTTCTGTTATCATGCATTCGAGCCAAAACAACTAAAGACCAGTCAAAACCTTTGACCCTGAAACTGCTTATGATGTCTAGCCAATCCAAACTAAAAACAGCGCCCTCTAACAGCCAATGTGAATGGCCATACTGATATGGGGGATTCCCAAAAACTTGTGACACTTAATTAGTCCTAAGTAAAAATGGTATGATATGGTCACCATAGCAACTTGCTTGAAGATATCCTTGTGAATGGATACATAAAAGGTAATTATTACCAGACTTTAAATTTAGTTGCAATCCAAGGTTCAAGGTCTTGAATCAGATTTTTAGCTGTTCTGGCTTCTGTGCATGACAACACAAACAAGTACCATATATACCTACCTGCTTATAAGTCAGGTCCAACTTCACACTGCATAGACCAGACCCAGATTTGCCGTTTCATAATGCACCGGATGATCTAAGTCTGTGCAGAGTAAACATAGAACACAGACCCTCACCTGCAGGTGCATTATGTTATGGCAGAGCAGGATCTTTGTTGTTTGCAGTTTGACTCAACTTATAAGCGAGTAAATACTGAATGAATGGTTCTGTATCCAATCCAGTTTGTGGATATATTACAAGAACACTTTGAATGATGAAACTGAAAAAATGCCCCACACTCATTTGTATTACAGATTCAACCAAACTTAGCATGTGGATATATTACAAAAATAACATGTGGTCACTGAAAAATATAGTCCCTGCCATTGTAGATTTAACCAAACTTAGCATGTGGATATATTACAAAAATAACATAAGGTCACTGAAAAATATGGTCCCTTAGCATGTGGATATATTACAAAAATAACATGTGGTCACTGAAAAATATGGTCCCTGCCATTGTAAATTTAACCAAACTTAGCATGTGGATATATTACAAAAATAACATGAAAGTGGTAAATGAAAAATAGTCCCTGCCATTGTAGATTTAACCAAACTTAGCATGTGGATATATTACAAAAATAACATAAATGTGTTCAATGAAAAATATGGTCCCTGCCATTGTAGATTTAACCAAACTTAGTATGTGGATATATTACAAAAATAACATGTCTTCACTGAAAATTATAGTCCCTGCCATTGTAGATTTAACCAAACATGGTATGTGGATGTATTACAAAACCTTGAATGATGTAACTGAAATAATGGGGGATGTCCCTCACCTCTATTTTATTATACAGTTAACCAAACTTAGTATGTTGGTTTATCTTAACAATGTCTGAGGCAAACTGATGAACTTTCTATCCAAGATATCAGATTCACGGTCAAACGGCCATGATTAAGAATCTGTCAGGTACTTATAATATGTGTACCTTGTTAAATGAGGCTTATAAGAAAGAAAAAATATTTTGTTCCCAAATTTAGCATGTTAGCTTTTTTTCAGAATCTCATACATCATTTCAATACTGATTGGTTAAAAAGAATAAAAGGGTAGTAAAGATGGTCATGGATTCCTAAAAAAAGAATTCCAGTCAGTAGAGTGTCATTCTCTGCAAGAAAGTATTGTTACTACTAAATATAACCCATAAAAATTGCATTATGGGAATGAAAAAACAAATTTTATGAGCAAAATAAATTTCATCCAAAAATCAATTGTTCAACCCATACAGGAGGAAGCAAGACAAAGCATTCACTTTTCTATTATCATTAACACCACCATCATCATCACGAAAAACATTTACGGCATTGGTTAATATTTTATGCTTTGGTGATGCGTTCACCATGCAGACCCGGTTCATATTTTTATCTTAAACAACAAAATGTTAATCTATGAAAATGTACAACTCTACTTTATTTAATAGCATCGATCTAGCTTTTCTTTCCATCAAATGCCTTCTGGATTACTGACATGTACCAGTATGCTCTGCAGGTTCTTGAGACGAACAATATATTTTATGCCTGTATTTAATCTTTTCTAAATATGCTTTCTCTATGTATATCTGAATATGCAGATGCTGATTAGGAAGTGTATATTTAATCCTTGATGATGCATGAACCAGAGAGATGAAATAAAACCAAAAAGATCTTGTCCAAGCATCTAAGTGTTTGATAATTACATGCATTTCTGGTTACTGGATCCTTACAAATGTGTTAAATAATTTATTACAGCCCAATAACTGATCTGGCATGTGAGACACATGTTCAATCATATTTCTGTAGCACATCCCCAATATTTACACATTCATGTGTTTCTCTAAAATCTGCAATTTTATATCTCAGACATACAAAATCAAACTTTTATAAACCCTAATTTCCTATGAATTTCATTTGCACTGTAAAGCTAGAACTATTTAGAACGAAAAAATGGGGGGTGTAATAAATACAAAACCACATTCATGTTTTGTTAAAAGCTAGGAGAAATAACTTGCTTGATATGGCTAATCTATTGAGAGCCTCAATTTATCTATACCATTTCAACCTTGTTCTTTCCACAGACTTGGAACAAACACATATGTAGCTGTGTATATAATTTTTGACTATCTGAATATTAAAATAGCAAGCAGTGTTCTATATGTGTGCCACATTGTGGTATCTATTAAATCTCATTTCTTTGCAACATTCTTTAACTCCAAAGAAATACTGGATCACAATGACCTACTTTGCAAATCAAAGTGCAATAGCATCCAAGCATGATCTTAATGAAGCATCTGCTTAAAAGTTAAATACTGAAAATATTGAAGTCATTATTATTATAAGTTAATATTTATTAGTAATTTGTAAATTGTTTCAATTAAACTTAATAAAATATTTCTGTAATTTCCTTCTGCATAAAAATATTAAAAGTAATACGGAAATGAAATGTTTGTCAAAGTTGAAAGGAATAAGGTTCCACAAAATATTGTAATTTAGTATATTGTATGTATTCTATTATTACGTCCAAGTGCAAAAAACATAGACCCAGATCTGACATAACATGATGTACTTGCAGATCAGGGCCTATGTTATTTTCCTCCTATTAACTCCTAACAAAATGGCAAAGAGCCATTAGCAGTACAATGGCAGATCTGGGTTTGTGCCATTTGCTTTTGGATTTAACACATATGCAGGAACATACTGTATATAAATCCCAAAACACAGCCTGATCTTATTTTTATGTAACATAAACTCAATATTCAGTATATATGTGATTATATAGCAGTCTAAATTTGGACATAATTCAAAATTTTTAGTTTAAGTGATTTTAATTTTCATTGGAAACTAGGTAATAACTTTAATACCATTAATTTCAGCTATTTGAGTCCTAATTTTATTTTTGTTTTAGACAAATAATTTCATTATTTCAGGTTACAAATCTTGGGCATACAGATGAACTCTAATGTAAGTCAGTGATATGCTTAATGTAAGTCAGTGATATGCCTAATGTGACATCAGTGACATGCCTAATGTGACATCAGTGATATGCCTAATGTGATATCAGTGATATGCCTAATGTGACATCAGTGATATGCCTAATGTAAGTCAGTGATATGCCTAATGTGACATCAGTGACATGCCTAATGTGATATTAGTGATATGCCTAATGTGACATCAGTGATATGCCTAATGTGATATCAGTGATATGCCTAATGTGACATCAGTGATATGCCTAATGTGATATCAGTGATATGCCTAATGTGACATCAGTGACATGCCTAATGTGATATTAGTGATATGCCTAATGTGACATCAGTGATATGCCTAATATGATATCAGTGATATGCCTAATGTGATATCAGTGATATGCCTAATGTGATATCAGTGATATGTCTAATGTGATATCAGTGATATGCCTAATGTGATATCAGTGATATGCCTAATGTGATGTCAGTGATATGCCTTAAGTTTAACAACTTTAACAATGAATTCTGATGTCAATGTCAACATCAGTGACAGTAAAAGAGTAGCCATGGAAGTTCACAAACTGTAGACAGTATCAAATTCTTTATTTCTATGTGTTTTCTTGTACAGTTAAGGATGCTCGATTCATGTACATACTTTGCTTCCAAGTTGTACAGTTTATCACTGTATCGGACCACTACATCTTATTCAATTTTCGAAAGGTACAAACCTGTGGGCACCTTTTTCAAAACTTGGACAAAAAGTGTCTCCCTCTCTACAATATGTAATTCTTAAATTTGAGTTATAAATGACTGGCCAGAAAACTGCATAAAAGAAAACCATTTCTAAACATTATAATTCATTTTCTTAATTGTTTTATTCTAGCATTATTCTATGATTTCATGTCGTTTCTTATACTCTTTTTTTATACTGCAGAACTTAAACTTTTCAGTACAAATAATAATGAAAGATTTGACAACATTGAGATGATGCACTGTTTAACAGTTAAGCAATGACAGTCTTTTGTTAATTAGATCAACAGTTCATTATTAAAAAGATATCATGTAGATACAAAAATTAGAACACACAGATTACACATTGTTCTAAAAGCCTGCAAAACAGTCCAGCCTGGCTCATCCAACCTACGTTTTTCCAACTTACTTTTATATTATGCACAGCATGGAGAGTACCATATTTTTCCAATGATAAGCCCACCCCCACAGATAAGCCCACCCCCACAGATAAGCCTACCCCCACAGATAAGCCTACCCCCACAGAAATTCTGGCAACATTTATAAATAAAATCTTTGACAATAAACCCCCTCCCACTAAAAAATTAGGCAAGCCCCAATGACTTATGATGGAAGAAATATATATTGGATGTCATTTTAAAATTACAGTATTATCTCCTGAATAAAATGAACCAAACAACAAACTTCCTAGATTAAGATCTATCAGTGCATAATTTTATCACCAGATCAATATCAACACTGGTTTTAACAGTGTAGATCCTGTCAGTGCATTGTGCAACTGTAGACCAGAGTCTGTGCAGTTTGCAGTTGAACATAACTTATAAACAAGTATTTATGGTAGTCTATTTTGTTTTGTATTTTGTTTTCAACGGCAAAGTAGGATTAAGAAAACCAGACTGTGCTATTTTTGTGCCAAGAAATTAGAGTTTGTAAAGCAAAGCATACATACTGGCATCTACTGTATTAGCACCCAATTTTGCACCTGAAGGAACATCCTGTCTTGAACTTGCTGTAGACACTGAGTATGGTGTAGAGCTCCCATTGCTATTTTGACGTATCATTCCATTTTGTTTGTGGTTTTGTAAAAACGTGTCAATATCAGTGTCATCATCATCATCACCCTCAACGTCAAAGTCCTCACTGTAACACAATAGTCACAAGTTGCACGGGGTAAAATGTTTAGTTTGTTAGGTGTGAGAACTATCTACAATTAGTGAAATTGGTGTATGAACTGGCACAACCCTTAAGAGAAAGATGATGTTCCATCAATAGTGTACAAAAATTTTTAATTTTCAAAATACATATTTGATTTTAGAGTCAGTCAAGAAAAATGTTATAATAATCAGATACAGTGTAAAAATAACTGTGGATATTATTGTTAAATATAAAAAACACGTTATTGTTTTAATAGGATACAAATAGAAACTATTTGATGGTAGAGCAAATACTGACCCTTTCATTTTTTTTTAGGATTATATAAAAAAAAACTGCATCATCACTTGCACAAATTTAAATTTTTCAAAGTCTGTAAAATTCTAGGCATCTTAAATGAAGCAAATTATTCATTTTGAGGATGAATAATCAAAATGTTTCTTCGATTTCATAAACAGAACTTTAATCTACATTTTCTCCAAAGGCAAAAATCCTGTTGGCTGATGGGATTCCAAACTGAAGCAGACTTTTTCTTGATCTTCAAATATCTTCAGTTGACATTTAAAATGTAAGACCTGTTGGCCTATTCTGGACCTATATCTTATTTTAGGCCAATCTGTTGGCCTATTCTGGACCTATATCTCATTTTGGCCAATCTGTTGGCCTATTCTGGACCTACATCTCAGTTAGGCCAATCTGTTGGTCTATTCTGGACCTACATCTCAGTTTAGTTCTTTTGGCCTCCATCTTTCAAAGTTTGAATATTTGCTCTCCATATTGTGCTGGTTAAATGAAAATGAAACCTTGAAACTATAATGATCAATATTCTTGTTACAAGGAAATGGATGAAATAAAATTATTCCGATATTCATACCATTAATATAAATTAAAATGATCTTAAGCTTTGGACATTTTTGGAGCTAAATTACCCCAAGAATATTTTATTAGTTTTAAATTTAAAGTTTTTATAAACAAACCATTAATCTAACCTGATATGTTGAATCAGAACAACAAAGATTAGAACTCACAATACATCTTTCATGAAGATAACTTTTAGTAGGAAAACTTTCGTAAGAAAACTTCAATGTAAATCTTAGAAAATGATTGTTTTAACTGATAGCTGAAGAGAGGGAATTTGATTAAATATATGTGCCAAAAAATTTTTTCAGGAACTTTTCAATATAACAGTTTTTTCACTGGATGAATGAAAATGTGAGATTATAAATTTAAATGCAGCATAGAACCAATTATAAATGATTAATGTGTGAAAAGTAAGTAAATCAAAATACACTGTGTATTTAATATGTGAAGAGCAACATGTTAACTTAAATAACTGGAGATAGAACTGGAGGTCGGTGATATGTACATTGTCCAAGACATGAGTGTGAAATTTCTAGTTAACACACACACAAGCAAAAATGTGAATGATTACTGTATAAACAATGACACGATCTGACAAAGGGGGTGGAGGACACCAGTTTTTTTTAATTTTAAATAAAGAGAGCAGATTTTGAAACTCTTTAAAAAATTTAAGTTGTTCAACTTTCTGTGATATATTTTCTAGTAATTACTGTTACACCGATAAAGAAATATCATAACTGTCCCAATTGTACATACTACAATAATAAACTCCATTTTTCTATGTTGGGAGCTCTCCACTTTGAAGGTGCACTACTGTTCCAAATATGGTCATGTTGAATATAGCATAGGTCTATTTCTGAGACTAGCAGTCAAAAAATATCAGACTTGCAAAGTGGAACACTCCAAAAAAAATAGCTGCTTCCTTACTGCATGTCATGCAGAGAATGAGAAATGTGTGCTCAAGAAGGATATTTTGTAAACTTTGATTTAACATAGTAGGTTGTACTTATTAACTCTTTCCTTAAAACTGATGTACATATCATCTGCATACATGTGCCTAAGATCTGCAATGACTGATAAATCTACTTGTGAACAAGCACTGCTATCCACCATACTGGTTATAGACACTTTGCCTACTGTGTGTGTTTGGACACAAGTGATGAATAAATCAGCTTTGTATGTTCATGTTACAAACAATACAATTTGTCAACAATGGAAGGTAAAGGAACATTCATCCAATCAAAACAGAGTTTACAAATAATAGTTCTTGCCATGAAATAGGTCACATACTAAATATGGCTACTAACACATGATAGTTAATAATGCAGTTGTTGACATTGGCATTTAAATATGGCTTTTGGAAGCAATTCAGAATCTTAATTTTTAGGAGTTTCAGAGAATGAGACTGATGATATTGATTTAGGAAGTGTTAGCAGTGACATCAAATTATCATCAATGTCCTGTCTGTCTGTGACAGAATCAGATGATGAAGACTGTGCAGTGTGGATAAGAGAGCAATGTGCTCTGCATGTCATTGAGTTCATTGAAAGCATTAGTCTTGCTTTCGTTTTGGTTGATAGGAAATTTTTAAAATCGATTTCTTATGGAAATATTTTTCTCTGATGTTAAATAAAACAAATGCTGCTGAAATTAACATCAACGTAACAAAATATATGCAAGATTCATGATGCTGAAGAGCTAAAAAGATGCAGAAGTGCCTATAATGTGCAAGGAGTGTGATGTTTGACTGTCCATAATGTGCAAAGGAGTGTGATGTTTGACTGTCCATAATGTGCAAGGAGTGTAATGTTTGTCTGTAATGTGCAAGGAGTGTAATGTCTGTCTATAATGTGCAAGGAGTGTGATGTTTGACTGTCTATAATGTGCAAGGAGTGTGATGTTTGACTGTCTATAATGTGCAAGGAGTGTAATGTTTGACTGTCTATAATGTGCAAGGAGTGTGATGTTTGACTATCTATAATGTGCAAGGAGTGTGATGTTTGACTGTCTATAATGTGCAAGGAGTGTGATGTTTGACTGTCCATAATGTGCAAGGAGTGTGATGTTTGACTGTCCAAAATGTGCAAGGAGTGTGATGTTTGACTGTCCATAATGTGCAAGGAGTGTGATGTCTGACTGTCCATAATGTGCAAGGAGTGTGATGTTTGACTGTCCATAATGTGCAAGGAGTGTGATGTTTGACTGTCCATAATGTGCAAGGAGTGTGATGTTTGACTGTCCAAAATGTGCAAGAAGTGTGATGTTTGACTGTCTATAATGTGCAAGGAGTGTGATGTTTGACTGTCCATAATGTGCAAGGAGTGTGATGTTTGACTGTCCAAAATGTGCAAGGAGTGTGATGTTTGACTGTCTATAATGTGCAAGGAGTGTGATGTTTGACTGTCTATAATGTGCAAGGAGTGTGATGTTTGACTGTCTATAATGTGCAAGGAGTGTGATGTTTGACTGTCTATAATGTGCAAGGAGTGTGATGTTTGACTGTCCATAATGTGCAAGGAGTGTGATGTCTGACTGTCCATAATGTGCAAGGAGTGTGATGTTTGTCTGTCCATAATGTGCAAGGAGTGTGATGTTTGACTGTCTATAATGTGCAAGGAGTGTGATGATGTTTGACTGTCCATAATGTGCAAGGAGTGTGATGTTTGACTGTCCATAATGTGCAAGGAGTGTGATGTTTGACTGTCCAAAATGTCCAAGGAGTGTTATGTTTGACTGTCCATAATGTGCAATGAGTGTGATGTTTTGACTGTAAAACAAAACTGCTTTTACAAGTATCACCAGCAGCAAATTAAGAACTAGTAGAACATAATGACCATTTGAACATCTGTAAATAAATATGTCTACAGATCTGACATACAACTGTCTAAAATAATGACAGACAAATTATATTGCTTCAAATAGTGAGTTCTGTGTTTAGTTCATGGAGTTTTTCATCAATCTTGTGGAAGTCCATAAGATAAAAGAATCACACAAAAACAAAAGGTAGTTATAGCTTTTACATATGCATGATTTTAGTATCTAAAATAGTCAATTATAAGGAAAATAACTTAAAAACAATTGGCCCATATCCCCAAATAATCAACTGAAACTCATTTGGTTGCTGCAGAATCAGGCTCTGGTAGTCAACTCACACATCAGCTGCAGTAGTGACCTGAGCAACCAGATAGAGCAGTGAGCCATTACAGCAGCAATAGTGATGTGATTATGTGATTATGATTTTTAACGTAGCTTTAACAATTTTTATTCATATCGCTACGATTTCTGTAGTGTGGCAGTTTATAGTGACATCTAGCACTGGGGCATCATACCGCATGATGTCCCACCCAGTCAATAGTAGTTACAGAGTTAATTAAGGCATAAGCAGGTATTATTTCAAATGCAGTAACATGAATAAACCAGATTTTCCTGCTTGGGAAATGCCCTTTTTCTACTTTCAAATGAATCTGAAATACAATTAAGATATTTAAAAAAATAAAAGACATAATTCTATCTAGAAATTAAAGTCGATTTCCCACAAGAAAAAGAAAATCAAACAAGTAAAACATAATAACCCCTGTTATATTTGTTAATGCTTGTTTATTAAGAATCTAAAGTTAAGTAATAAATGTAACATAACATCTATGATTAATCTGACCAGGTAACAGATCTCACCTGTCGGAGCCTAAGCTGATGTCGCTGTCCAGGTCCTCCTCTAATGCAGCCTGTAAATCACCAATCCGTTTAAAGGCAAGCTTTAGATCGGACTGATTCTGTTCAAAATCAGACTCCAATTCTGCAACTTTGTTCTCCTACAATGATGTATAAAAATATGCATTAAGTTAAAAGTATACACTTTTAACAGGTGTAGTGAATAAATTAAACTACCTTGTAGAAACACAGAAATTAAGTTGTTCTTGTATTTTTTTCATCTTTGAAGAGAAACCTATCATAGTTTAAACATTTGGTTACTAAAAAGTTGAGTTAGCATGGTTTCAGGAAAAGAAAGCCAAGGCAAATGTTAGCTCATATCATCAATGTGATCTCCTGTTAAATAAAAAAAAAATACATCTCAGTAATTTCTCATAAAGTTGCATGTTAACCAACCTTTCCCATGATAACTCATGCACTATGGGGTCCAAAACCATACCCTGCATTATAAGCGAGGGTGCCATTGTTATATAAGTAAAATACTGATGCCATGATTTCATTGTAAGTAACAATGAAACTTCTTCTCAACCTTGAGAAAATCTTTGTCTACCAAATCAGGAATTTTAAATTCACTACAAAATCTGGAATTGACTTCTCCATAATAAACTGCATCTGTGAAACAAAGATTTTATTCACCAAAAACTCATTTTGCTTGGTTGACTTGCTATCTTGGATCAAATTTATGAGTAGAATAATTTAAGTTATATTACTTATATAGTAATATTTATAAGTGTTTGATTAATCAGCTCAAATGAGATGACCTCAAACATGGCCCTAACCACTAGCTCTTATGCACGAAGGATTTGCATGTCTCTTAACTTTTATTTGGAATAAATCCCATTTATTTGATTTGATATATAATATGTAATTAATATGAAACAAAGCAGGTCTGCTTTTAATTGAGTGTAATAGTATAACACATGCTTCTGCAAGTCCGAGATAAAAACATAGTTGGCACTTAATTAGGTTCTCACAGAAACACTTGCAGATAAAGCTGTGACAGAATGACATTTTTCACTTTGGAATACAAGGGCATATTGCATTATTTAAGTCTTTTCTACATAAAACTGTTTGGCAAGTTATCCCCGCCCCACATCACCCGATGTCATCAAGTAGAATAAATAAATGAATTTCTTCTAATACATCTCCATTTACATGATGACATATTAATGTTTGCCAATGATTTATTTGGACGCTGCTAACTATGTGATTTAATTATGCAGACAAAACTTTTATATAGTGGAAGAAATGCCTTCTTCAAAATGGAAGCGATAAATGTGTTATCACGTAAATTTTCGGTCTTTGACGGGTACCCTGTTTTGTTCAAGGTTAATTTCTGTGTGTGTGTGCTAATGCACAAAATCTATTTTTAGCCTATGATAACGTTGTTATACTCTTGACATTTACATCTGGTTGTAATCATCAAAGAGAAGAACCCGACAGATGTATCTACCCCAAACTCCATCATAGCATTGTTGGGCCCATTTCCTGTAAATGTCGGCTTTTATAGACAATGATGCAATATTAATCTTAGTGTACTTCAGTGAAAACTTCTCACAGTAACGGAAACTTGACATAGGAAGACATGCATCAATGATAGAGATAATCCCATTACTTACCTTACGTCATGATATGAATTAATTATTGGTTCTGGATAAATTTGAAATAAAATGTGGAGAGGAACATTTTACATTTTTGTACTAATATGCTGGCTGCTGGTCACTTTAGAGGGGTAGCCATTCTTAAGGGGTACTTTTGAATACAAAGTTGTCGGCGCCAAGGGATTCTGGCCATAAGAAGCAGGTGACTGCTGGTCAGGGGGGCCGTTTAAGAGGTGGACAACTGTATTACCTAATTCTAGAACTATTATTACCATGTTTCCACAGCAGTTAAATACTTTAAAAATAAACAGTGAAAACAACTATAGTTTTGACTGACCAATTCTTTACTCTTGTGAGAAGATTCCATTTCCCTCTTTTGCACATCTGAAAATTCTTCTCTCAAATCTCGCAGAGTTCTCTGCATTTTCTTCACTGATTCCTCAGCCTGTTGCTTAGCAACAGCCAGCTGCTCCTTTTCCTCTGTAACTCGGTCTACCTGTTCCTTTGTTCTTGTTACATGCAACTGAAATAAAACAAATTTCCATTTAAATACTGTACAAATCCAAGAATTGAGTACGTATATTGCATTTTAGAATGATGAGAGATATTATCTGCATACAGACTGCATACCTTGTATACTTTTATGTATACTGATTTGATTCCATAGATGTAAACATTCTTATTCCAAGTCATCAGTAATGTAATTGCATGAATGTAATCTTTCCAATTAAATTAATAGTTGACTGCAAATAATGTAATGGTAAACTCCTTCCCACCACACACATAAGCAAACTAGGCAGGTTGCATTGGTTGCCACATCTGAGGAGAAATTATTGGGGTTATGGCAATTGCATCATTTGCATGGGGTACCAGATGCTGGTAGCTATTCTAAGTATTCCAACATAGAAGTCAAATCCATTATAATGCGATTCCACTTATAACACGATGGCAGCATGGCTCCCATTTTTTAATTTATGGTGACCTCTCTATTTACCAACCTAAATACATCCCTAGCAAATTTTTAATACCAGAAATGCGTTTAATTAACTTCACAATACACCATTTCTGCCATAATGGCATGTATACAATCCAAGACTAAAGTACATATTTGATGCCTGATAAAACCTGGCAAACAAAACAAATGATACATGATCAAGACATTTAAATTTCAATGTGCATTTTTTAATAGGAAAGTTTTACGAAAATATTTTTAACACAATCCTGCTTATATCATAATGTCATTCTTTGAAACCGGAGCATCACTTTATAACAGGTTTTACTGGTACATGCATACATATATACATACATACACATATATACACAGATAATCATTCCAGTGGACTATTGGTTAGAGCAGTCACCTAAAATGTGGGAGGTAACGGGTTTGAACCCCAGTAGAGTTATACCAAAGACTTATAAAACTGGTACTAACAGCTGCCTTGCTTGGCAATCAGCATTAAGAGGTTAGTGTTGGGACTGTTTGGCCTGGTGTCAGGATAATCTAACTGGGTGGGACATGATGCTACATGTCTGGTGCCCACTATTAAATGCCACATTGCAGACATTACACGATATGACTGAAATTTTTTTATAGCAAGGTTAAAAATCCAAATCACACATACAATCATACATATGAACATACATACATAACATAGTATTTCATATAAAATATTCAAAAATAGCGCAGCTATAATTATAATTAAATGTAGTGTAAAATGTGTCATTTTTTTGTTCTTTTAGTTTTAGTATCTCTGCTTTAATAGTTTAGGTTTCCCTCAAAAATTTCTTTAAATTTTTTTTTCTTTAACAAAATTGTATCATATAATGTCACCCACAATCAGCACTGTTTGCCACTTTAATATTTTGAAAAATTATTTAACTGACAACAAGCAGACTTACTACCCTGAAAATGTGTAACTTAATTATTGGATATTTCCAACAAGGCTAACAATTAAGTTTTAGTTTGCATTTTTTAAATTTTTTTGTAACAAAGCTTTTATCAAATTTTAGTCATATCACTAGCTGTCTGCAGTATGGCTGTTTATAGTTATGTCTAGCACTGGGGCATTATGCCGAAGACATGTAGCATCATGTTCCACCCAGTCACATTACATGTATCCTGACACCAAGCTGACCAGTCCTAACACTAACCTCTTAATGCTGAGTGCCAAGCAAGGCAGCTGCTAGTACCATTTTTATAAGTCTGGTATGATTGCCACAGAATTCAAACCCATGACCTTGAGCATCAGAGACAGACACTCTATTAGGGTCAATGAAGCCATCTGGTAAAGTTTTAATTTGATCAAGAAATTAAACAAGTGCTGGAGGATTATAATAAAAGCTAATTCTTACTGTTAAGATGTCTTTTTCATCTTTAATTAGGGTCTAGTCAACACATTTTGTAATAATGGTCATTTATGTGCTGATAAAATACACATAATACTGTTAAAAAGCACACAATATACAGGGCTAACATAATGACTGTTGGAGGCAATTGTTCATTTACAAGGTTTACACAAGTCCAAGAGATAAATCTTAATAATTTTTTTTTAAAAAGCAAGAGTGTTTAAATAAATGGCAAAAAATTATGACCCCATAAAAAGCATGGAATAATTACTGACTTCTTATGTCCAATATCAAAAAGCTCAAGTTTGCAAATAGTTATTTGAGATCATATGCGGGTCATGTAATAAAATTACATACATGAGTGGATACATAAATACATGCACACACACACATACACACATGCAATATATCACCTGCATATACACACAAAAGACAGAGAATGGAACATTTACATATACAGAGAGAAAGAAATTTGAAAATTTACCTCCAACCTATGTCTTGCAGTAGTTTCAAACTCTAATTTAGTTTCTAGCTCTCGTATCCTAATCTCTGATCTTGCCAACACTTGCTTGTCTACACTGGATTCTTCAAAGGTTGTGATCCGTGCAGTCAAGTCATTCACCTGTTAATGCAAAATATGAATTACTTGCACATTTCCTTTATGATGACATGTTTGTTCTCAAAATATTTTGCTGGTTTTGCTGAAAAAGACATCAGAGGATAACTCAGTTGGTAGAGTGCTGATTTATAATTAAGGGATGCTAGTTCGATACACACCCATGCCAGCCCAGGTTGGCCTCATCAGCGTTTTCTTGGGAAAGAAGCTTAACTCCCATTTCCATGTAATGATATAACCAGCAGTATGTTTAAAATTTTAAATGCCTTGAAAAACAAATCAATTTTCTAAGGCATGACAAACAGGTACAATTCACCTGCTTGTCACACACAAACTTTGATGAAAGAGAATTTTGAGAGAAAACTATGACCAGTCAGAACTGAACAAGCAAGTATCTGCTAATCCTTGTCACAGGTAGGATCCTAAATAGCTAAATACCAATTACATGATCAAATACCAATCAAATGATCAAATACCAATCACATGATCAAATACTGATCATATGATCAAATACCAATCACATGATCAAATACCAATCACATGATCAAATACTGATCATATGATCAAATACCAATCACATGATCAAAATCATCCTTATACATGTTGCAGGTAATTAAACCTTTTCATACTATTAAACTGATCCTAACTACACTAATTTCATAAATTAATTATCTCTTTCCAAACTTAAACATGTCTTAAAATATTTGTCCTTGTGAACTATTTACTTAAAAAGTTCTAATGCTGCTGTACAAATGTTACTGGTATTACTAATTTGTTTGGTTTTTTTAAAAAATTTTCCACTACTGTATGTTACTGGCATTACTTCATTGTGTGTGACTTGTGTTGTTGGTGAGTTTTCCACTTCTGTATTTCTAAGACATACTATATTTAAGTTCATATTGACTTTCAAGCCCAATAAAGATTAAATGATTTGAGCAAGGTTACATTTCTGGGGATAAGCAAATGTTATCTTCATCCTCTTTCCCAGTTATTTGACTTGGAAAAAAATACTTGTCTCACAGAATTGTCACTTATCAACGTATTTTAATAAGCGAAAATTGAGACAATTCCCATTTAACATCTGAATTAAAGTCAAACTAATTTTATGATGCACACTTTATGAATTAATTTTTTCTACAACATTCATAAAAATCTATTTTTTTCAGATCCAAAATTAATATCAATCAAATCTGAATAAATTAATAATTAATTAATTAATAATTAATATCAATCAAATCCCAATAAAAATGTTTTTGTAAACTAATAAAACACTAATCTTTTCCAAGCAATATAAAGTCATACAAACCCAACCATGAATTTCACTTGTCCCAGATATCGGGTTATGGGATTTGCTGGGCCCTGATTCTCAAGACTATTTTACCTTTTTCTAACATCACAAATATGACCAACACTTATACAACATCAAACTGCTAAGATCCTATAAAATATGCTTTGTGAGGGCATTGAAAAAGAACTCTACCTCTTGTTTTAACTGGTCTCTCTCCTGTATCAGTTCTTCTATCTGTCCCAACTGATCTGTCAACTTGATTTGGTCCACAGATTGCTGGAAAAAGAAAACATGCAAAAAAGATTATGCAGAAAACAAAACCATGACTACACAACACTTGAATGAATCCTCCCTATTGATCATTTTCAAAAACTTTTAATGCCAAATATTTACTTGCTTGACATGAATAACTATTTATTTGATTGACACCGATGCGGTTTCTGCCTACCATTAAATTTGGAATGATTAGCATTTCTGTTTTTAGTGATTTTTTTTCTGTGAGGGTTCCATGATGTGCTATATATACAAGTGGCCATTTTAAGAGGTATCCTTTAATATAGGCTTCACTGTAAGCTTCCTAATAATTATAGCCATGGACCTACCTGCTGCACAACAGCTTTGTATTTCTTCATGATGTCAGCCAGGTCCTCTTCATTCTCTTCCAGCTGGGTCTGGAAATCTGTCTTCTCTCTCATTAGGGTCATGCATTTGTTCTCCGCCTGAAATTACACCAGTACCAAACATTTCATTTGTACAACAAACACCAGAAACTGATGTACCATGTGTAACATCATTGCAGAGGTGATAAATGTAAATAATGCCTCATATTGACCTCAGGGGTGTTGAAGAAACGTATGTTCTTGATGATCTCTTCTTTCTTGTATTACTGTCTGATAATCTGCATGACTTTTGTGCTAACCTCTGAACCTATACTCCCTATAGGAGTGCAATAGGCTTGATCCAAAAACTAAACAATTAACATAATCATATTGGTTTGAACGTCATGAACATAAACAATAATGACTGCAAATTATAAGTCCTTTTTCAGGCAGCCAAAGAAGGTCTGATACTCTTAGAAATATTTCACCAAAGTGGTGTACATTCAGACAAATAGATTTCCTGTTTCATATTCTTGAAATTATCACTCATATACTTAGCACAAAATCTGAACTTGGACTAAAACCCAAGAATCTGGAAATCAGATTGATAATCACTCAATAATGCTGAAATTTTATGCTTCTCACAATTATGTATTCAAATTTAATATTTTTTAAAAAATCTTGTCTGAGTAAAGTTTTTGTACTTGAGATCTTCTGTAACTATGAGAAGCAATTTTGCTATAGTATACTTTACTATATATATATATATATATATATATATATATATATATATATATATATATATATATATATATCTGTGTGTGTGTATATATACATACATACATATATATATGTGTGTGTGTATATATATATATATATATATATATATATATATATATATATATATATATATATATATATATATATATATATATATATATATTCTATAAACTGATGACAAACAGTGCAAAACTAATATCTAACTAGCCTGAGCGCTTTTGACTCTTAATGAGTCTTTTCAAAGGCATACACAGAATATAGACAAAACAGAGTTGTGTTTGTAAAATTCTACATGGCTGCTTCTACATGAATTGAACCTATATATGAATTTTGTCTTAACCAGTCTCATATATGATCCATGTGATCCCTTGCTGGATCCAGTGCACTTGAAAGGGCTGCTATTCGTCATCTAATTTCCCAATTTTTGTTGTCTGAGAAGACCTACACAGAACATCAGCCAAGTTGGCATACTGATGAAAATAAATTTGGTTAAATTTCAGAAACCTATAGATTAAACCATCAAATGACAGTAACTTATATATTTAAAATCTAATGGACTTCTAAGTTATGTGTATCATAACACAACTAATTCCAAGTTTGTCCAAAATTCCATCATGATGTAACTGTAGTTCAATGTCTAACCTTCCATCATAATGTAACTGTAGTTCAATGTCAAATTTTCCATCATGATGTAACTGTAGTTCAATGTCTAACCTTCCATCATAATGTAACTAATTCAGTGTCTAACCTTCCATCATAATGTAACTGTAGTTCAATGTCTAACCTTCCATCATAATATTACTATAGTTCAATGTCTAACCTTCCATCATAATGGAACTGTAGTTCAATGTCAAACCTTCCATTATAATGGAACTGTAGTTTAATGTCTAACCTTCCATCATAATGTTACTGTAGTTCAATGTCTAACCTTCCATCATAATGTTACTGTAGTTCAATGTCTAACCTTCCATGATAATGTAACTGTAGTTCAATGTCAAACCTTCCATCATAATGGAACTGTAGTTCAATGTCTAAACTTCCATGATAATGTAACTGTAGTTCAATGTCTAACCTTCCATCATAATGGAACTGTAGTTCAATGTCAAACCTTCCATCATAATGTAACTGTAGTTCAATGTCAAATTTTCCATCATGATGTAACTGTAGTTTAATGTCTAACCTTCCATCATAATGTTACTGTAGTTTGGTGTCAAACCTTCCATCATAATGTAACTAATTCAGTGTCTAACCTTCCATCATATTGTAACTGTAGTTCAATGTCTAACCTTCCATCATAATATTACTGTAGTTCAATGTCTAACCTTCCATCATAATGGAACTGTCATTCAATATTAAACCTTCCATCATAATGGAACTGTAGTTTAATGTCTAACCTTCCATGATAATGTTACTGTAGTTCAATGTCAAACCTTCCATCATAATGGAACTGTAGTTCAATGTCTAACCTTCCATGATAATGTAACTGTAGTTCAATGTCTAACCTTCCATCATAATGGAACTGTAGTTCAATGTCTAACCTTCCATGATAATTTAACTGTAGTTTAATGTCTGATCATCTATCATAATGTAACTGTAGTTCAATGTCTAACCTTCCATCATAATGTAAATGTAGTTCAATGTCTAACATTCCATCATAATGTAACTGTAGTTCAATGTCTAACATTCCATCATAATGTAACTGTAGTTCAATGTCTAACCTTCCATCGTAATGAAACTGTAGTTCAATGTCTAACCTTCCATCATAATGTAACTGTAGTTCAGTGTCAAACCTTCCATCATAATGGAACTGTTGTTCAGATGTGATGTGATTTTTATTTTTAACATAGCTTTAACAATTTTTCAGTTATATCGCTACGATGTCTGTAATGTGGCAGTTTCTAGTGATGTCTAGCACTGGGGCATCATACCGCAGACATGTAGCATGATGTCCCAACCATTCACATTATCCTGACACCAGGCTGACCAGTCCTAACACTAACCTCTTGATGCTGAGCTTCAAGCGAGGCAGCTGTTAGTACCATTTTTGTAAGTCTTTGGTATGACTTGACTGGGGATCGAACCCACAACCTCCTGCTTCCGTGGTGGACGCTCTAACCACTTGGCCACTGGAGCGGTCTGAACTGTTGCTCATTGTTTAACCTTCTATTATAAAGTAACTGTAGTTTGGAGTCAAACCTTCCATCATAATGTAACTGTAATTCAGTGTCAAACCTTCCATCCTAATGTTACTGTAGTTCAATGTCTAACCTTCCATCATAATGTAACTGTAGTTCAGTCTCTTACCTTCCATCATAATGTAACAGAATTTCACTGTATAACCTTCCATGATAATGTAACTGTAGTTCAATGTCTAACCTTTCATCATATCTGTCCAACCTAAAGTCTGTCTAACCTTTCATCATAATGTACCTTTAGTTCAAAGTGTCTAACCTTTCATCATAATGTAACTGTAGTTCAAAGTATTCAACCTTTCATCATAATGTAGCTGTAGTTCAAAGTGTCCAACCATTCATCAAATTGTAGCTGTAGTTCAAAGTGTTCAACCTTTCATCATATTGTAACTGTAGTTCAAAGTGTCCAACCTTTCATCATAATGTAGCTGTAGTTCAAAGTGTCCAACCTTTCACCATAATGTAGCTGTAGTTCAAAGTGTCCAACCTTTCATCAAATTGTAGCTGTAGTTCAAAGTGTCCAACCTTTCATTATAATGTAGCTGTAGTTCAAAGTGTCTAAACTTTTATCATAGCTGTAGTTCAAAGTGTCCAACTTTTCATCATAATGTAACTGTAGTTCAAAATTTTCAACCTTTCATCATAATGTAGCTGTAGTTCAAAGTGTCTAACCTTTTATCATAGCTGTAGTTCAAAGTGTTCAACCTTTCGTCACAATGTAGCTGTAGCTCAAATCTTTCATCATAATGTAACCATTTCAATGTCCGTCTAACCTAAAGTATATCTAACCGGAACTCTAAAGCAGTTTCAAAAGGAAAACTTCAAACTTGGCTCCAGCAACAGATCATAATAATACCTTATATAATTATTTATAAGTTGAGTGAAAACTACAGATTACATAGACACAGATCTGCTGTCACATAATCCACATCTGGGTCACTGCAGACTGTTAAGAGTATTCAGTTAACAAATATATAGACCCTGATGTGATGGCAGATTACAATCTATGATGTTTGAAGTTGGACTCAACTTAAGAATATATAGAGTGGTCTTTAAGGTGAGATAATCTTAGCATTATGTTATTAACCTTCATGGTGGCTCAGCTGGTAATGGACTGGACTTGTAATTCAAGAAGTTTGAGTTTGATATCTGTTCAGGTCAGCCAAAATTAGCTGCCTTAGTATGTCATAAGGGAAAGGCACTTTGCTGCCATTTCCTGGACATGATATGGCAATAATGTGTTAAAAAGTGCCTTTCCTGGACATGATATTCCAATAATGTGTTAAAAAGTGCCATTTCCTGGACATGATATGGCAATAATGTGTTAAAAAGTGCCATTTTCTGGACATGATATGGTAATAATGTGTTAAAGAGAGTTATTTTCTGGACATGATATGGCAATAATGTGTTAAAAAGTGCCATTTTCTGGACATATGGCAATAATGTGTTAAAGAGTTATTTTCTGGACATGATATGGCAATAATGTGTTAAAAAGTGCCTTTCCTGGACATGATATTGCAATAATGTGTTAAAAAGTGTCATTTCCTGGACATGATATGGCAATAATGTGTTAAAAAGTGCCATTTCCTGGACATGATATTGCAATAATGTGTTAAAAAGTGCCATTTCCTGGACATGATATGCAATAATGTGTTAAAAAGAGTCATTTTCTGGACATGATATGGCAATAATGTGTTAAAAAGAGCCATTTCCTGGACATGATATGGCAATAATGTGTTAAAAAGTGCCATTAAAACCAATAAACAATGAAAACCAACCTCCTGTTTGGCAGTGAAAAGTTCCTCCAACTGCTGTTGAAGATCCTGCAGCTCCAGCTCCATTGTTTTCTTGGCTTTGGTTGCTGCTGCAGATGCAAATTCTGCATCCTCCAGCTGAAAATACAGGCCAAATTGGATGAAAAGTCCATAAGACTACTTTCTGAAATGCCCAATAAAAACTTGGATTGTTTTTAAGTATAGCATAAGTAACAGTCAACCCTATTACAGTCTGAAATAAGAGTTTTAAAATGTCTCAGTCTAACATACAGGAGAATTATAAACTTCCCATGTAACCAATCAAATATCAACCCCTTCCCTATGCAAATGTAATGAAAATGACGTTCCCTGTGCACTTTAAAATCCTAAGGGGGATTTCCAAAACAGATGTGAGAAATTCATTCACAGCACATATTTTGTAAAACACAATGCTCTTCAATATATCAATAACATAATAAATAAATCTATCATTCCGTTATAAAATAATTGAGAGCTTGAGTGCATTGATGTAATTTACTTGGACATTTAAGCAAAACTTTTGGAAAAATAAGAGGCAAAAGATGAATTTTGAATGTCAAGTAAAATTTTCATCCTTGCTTTTGCAAACCACTTTATAACACTTGTATACAAGTTATTTGAATATAATTGACATTTATGTAGTATCAGTGTACTGCACAATACATTGCTACAAATTTTAACTTGATAACTTATGTGACTTACTTTAAAACTTAAAAAAAAAAAACATAATCCTTTCACTGACAGATAAAATTATGAAAATTTTACCAAAACTTTATCACAACAATGGGAAAGACTTTGTTATTTTTTCTACTTATACCAGGAAAATATTAATCTTAATTCAAACTAGAAAAGGTATATAATACAAACTACTTTCAAACTGAACAATGTTGTAATGAATTTCATCCTGTCACCAAGGTAAGTACAACTAGGTTTCTTGCCTGAATACAAATTGACACCTTCTACACCTTTAATCATAAGGCTCAACACTAGGAATGTTCATAATCAGACAGGACCTTGTGATAGCTTGCTATTTTCAAGCATTTCCGATCCAGTGTTATTTACTATCATTCAAAATGTCTAAAATTTAAATTAAAGATTCATACCAAATTCTATTCACATCTCATGAAATTAAATTTCAAATCATAATTTGTGACAATTTGTTAAATCAGGTGATTCAGCATCACTGACACTGAGTGTCATTTGAGCTTGTATACAACGCAAAATTTAGTATGACAGATACAAGTACTTTTAATGGCAGCAAGAAGCACTTGCCTGGAATAGAGTATTTCTTTGTAAATGTCCCATAAAATCTAGATCTAAACTTAAATACAGAAAATAATAAAATCAAGCTATATTTAGTGCTGATTCATGATAAAGATGAGATAATGGGTGGGGGCCATGCTATACGCTTTTTAAAAGCACATTTCTAATTTTATAACACAATTTACTTACAGCAAATAACATTTTTTAGGTTACTGTTGAGTTCTCACTCCAAATGAACATACACACTGAACACTCTAACATGATTATGTGATTATTATTTTTAACATAGCTTTAACAATTTTTCAGTCATATCGCTACAATGTCTGCAGTGTGGCAGTTTAGAGTGATGTCTAGCACTGGGGCATCATGCTGCAGACATGTAGCATGATGTCCCACCCAGTCACATTATCCTGACACCAGGCCAACCAGTCCTAACACTATCCCCTTAATGCTGAGCATCAAGCAAGGCAGCTGTTAGTACCATTTTTGTAAGTCTTTGGTATGACTCGATCGGGAATCGAACCCATGACCTCCCGCATCCAAGACGGACGCTCTAACCACTAGGCCACCGGAGCGGTTACACTCTAACATGAAACAACAGAAAACACTAATTGATAATAAAAAAACTGGAACTAAGGAATGAGATAAACTCTTGACCCTTGACCTCTAAAAGTTGTTTTAATTTGTCTGCAATGCAGCAGTTCAAAAGAACAATATATCAGGTGACAAAGCCGTTACCAATGTCAACAACAAAAAAATAAAAACTCTACCAATGATAATCCCATAAGACCATGCCACTGTAAAGTGACACACACACATCTACCTGTCTTGTAATACAGGTAACATCAAAGTAGATTACCTGATTTCTGAGTTGGCGCACCGTGGCCTTGGTTCCTTCTCCACTTTTCTGTTTCTGTAACATAAGCTCTGCATCCTTCAACAAAGCTTTGGTCTTCTTCAGGTTCTTCCTCAACCTCTTTTCAGTGTCTGCAAAATCAAATGAATTAACACAATTAGAACAGTGATGAAAAAGGAGACATGACTAACAAGAAGGAATGGAGCAAACAAAAAGCTGGTGTCTCTCTTCTGAAACCTGGATATGAATTTGAAATTGAAAACAAGAGTTTCTCAAAGAGACTAATGCTTTACTGGCCAAGAAGAGTTTCCAGGAATCCAAGAAAAAAAAAACAACATATTTTCTTTTAAATTGCTGAGTACCAAACCATGTCTGATATTCTTGAGAGGCTCCAGTATAACAAATTTGGTAACAAAACTATTTTCTTATGTGTGAGTTAACATGTTCCCAAGAAACCTATGAGTACAAAAGACCAATGAAAGTATCTCAGACAATGTAAAGATATTACATGCTAAGTTAAAATAAATCTAAAATTATTTAAACAAAAAAAATAAAAAACAACCCCCTAAAAAAAGGAACCATACAGTTTATAAAAGGTACACAAATGTTGGTGGTCAGATAGAACCACTAAAATATTGCAGGAAGTGTTTTAATAAAAATCACCATGTCAATGCCACCATTCTCAAAAAAGGATCAGTAATTACAAGATTTTTAAGAAGGTTATGTGCAATGTTGGAAATCAGATAACATTATTTATAACTAGTTACTTCCGTACTGGATGTCTATGAGCACCTCTTTCATTTTATACCAACCAGACATTGTTTTAGTCGACACAACATGTTGCAACAGCCATCTGTTTAGAAGTAGCCATAACAAGATTTACAAGAATGGCAACCAAGGAAACCATATTGTATATCAAAGTGTGGTCACTTTCATTTACTACTTAAAAATGGCCACCAAGGAGACCTTATTGTATATCAAAGTGTTATCAGTTTTATTTACTACTTAAAAAAACAAACAGATATGATAAGATGCCTTTTGGTGAAAATCTTGTGTTTGTATGGCATTCAATTCTGGAGAAGTTGGAGTAAAAAGATTTGGTGCCATCTTTCAGGTCTGATCAGCACCATTTTCAGTTACTACTAAGTATTGCACCAGAAAAATCTATATGCCTACAACAGATTACAGAATCTGCCATTCAAGAATACTTCACCATGAGCACACCTGGTTAGTAGAGATTTTAATGGGTTATATGTTTTCATGTACTTTCTTTCACAACAATACCTGTTGCTATGAGTACTCATGGGATTGTAATCTGATGTTTCCATGATTACTGTAATCAACAAGCATGTTTGTTGCCTGTGACCATGTTGTCAAGCACAACAACAACAACAACAAAAATAATAACCACCAAAGTCATGGGCTACTTACCATCAATAGTTATTGATTTTACATATATGAAGAACAAAGTAAATATGTGTAGTTTTCTTGTTTATTACAGCTATAACAACTGCAACTTTTGTTTTCAATATATTACACTCAAATCATGTTTAGTTGGTTCCTCCAAATGATGAAATTTGTACTTTAATTAGAGGCACTGCAACACCAGAATTGGAGTTTTTTTAAAAAAAATAACAAAGCAATATAAAGATATCTGGTTTTTCACTGGAAAAAAGCTATATGGAAAAATGTTGCTGCTGGGAAAGTAGAATTTACTTCCTGCCCCTTAATCCAACACCTGAATGAAGTGCTGATGGCTATATACAATGAATAGGTGTCAAGTGATAATGAACGACAGGTGATAGGTGATGGAAGGTGGATGACAGGAGATGGGTGATGGATAGTTGACAACAGGTAATTGATAGGTACAGTGATGTGAAATGCAAATTCTCATCCCATTTTTCAAAAAGTCCCTTCTCACTGCAAGAGACCATACAAACTAAAATATACAAAAATATATGTAAGATTTAACCTGGTAATCAAAGGTAAGACATGCAAATATATTGCACATTTTACATGCATTCAACACATTTAGTTTTAGAGATTAGCATGAATCCTGCAACAGTGCATTCTACAATAGAACTCAAGTGGACATTAGTGTTTCAGTTCATAAACAGTGTGCTAGGTAATGAACAGCAGGCAACAGTGTGCCAGGTCATGAGCAGTGGGCAATAATTTGCCATATCATAAACCGTTGGCAATATTGTGCCAGGTCATGAACTGTGGGTAATAATGTGCCATAACATAAAAAGTGGGCAATAAAGTGCTAGGTCATGAACCATAGGCAACAGAGTTCCAGCCAATTCAGGAAATATAGGCAATAATGTGCCATATCATGAACAGTGAAAAATGATGTGCCATCTTATAAACAGTGGGCAATAGTGTGTAAGATCAAGAACAGTGTGCAAAAAAATCTGCTATATCATAAACAGTGGGCAATAGTGTGCCTTATCATAAACAGTGGGCAATAATGTGCAATATCATACATAGTGGGCAATAGTGTGCAATATCATAAACAGTGGGCAATAGTATGCCATATCATAAACAGTGGGCAATAATGTGCAAATATCATACATAGTGGGCAATAGTGTGCAATATCATAAACAGTGGGCAATAGTGTGTCTGCAAAATTTGTCAAGTTAAGAAGGGTCCTCATACTTGGGAACCAGTAGTCTAGGACATACTTAATGCTGACTGACAGCACATGATCTCACTGTTCAAATGATGAAATTTTACACACTGCAAATTACAAAACTGTGGCGTGGCACCTGATGATAAAGATTAATAAGTTATGTCTCTAAGGTTAACAGGAGGGGGAAGAAAGATAGTGAACCAATTCAGAATGATGAGAAAAAGACAACTCTTCAGAAATTTTCACATCAAAAACATAATTCACTCTGCCATTCTTATGTTTAAGGTAAATCTGTTCCCTACCTTTGTCTCTAAAGGGAGCTTGGTTGTTGACTTCCTGCAGTTGTCTTTCCAGGTCTCGGTTCTTCTGCTGCAATACTTTCTTCTCCTCATACTCCTCTTCCAGCTGGGACTCTGCCTGCTTTAACTGCAATAAGCACAACTTAATTAGCTATGGAATTTTCATGGCACAATGGTAATGTACCAGCTTGGCACTTCTGTGGTTCCAAGTTCAATCATTATAAAGTTAAGTGCCAAACTAAACAAGGCAAATGGCTCAATCCATGTACTTCCATTTTATTCATTATTCAGCCCATCTCAAAGTTCCATCTATGCTTGTAAAAGTACATCATAAAACAGCTGTTGACACGTCAGCACTATACATCAATCTCTGACTTCTTGATTTGGCATTAATGCCGCTCATAAAATCTTACAAGACTGTCAGATTGCTCAGTTTCTCATAGCTTTTATTTTCAACCATTTCTCAGCACATCTGTTGTATGATGTTACATTGACTCTTCTCATGCAAATAATTTAGTGAGATCAGATGTACACAACTACTGTTTACACTTTAAGTCAGCTGCAAAATGCACAGACCCAGATCTGATGTCTCACAATGTGCCACAAGATCTGGGTCTATGATGTTTGTTAGTAGTTACTGAAGCAACACAGACCCTGATCTGCCATGGCATAATGACAAAAATATCAGGGTGCATGTTATTTAAATTTAGACTTATAAGACCAAAACAAAAATATGTTTCTGGTTGGCTGACTGAACCTGTTTTTCATTGCCAACCCTAGCACTTTTTTCCCTACTGGGTAAAAAGCTCAAAAAAATAAAAATTCCAAAACTGATTTGTACATTCCACATGAAGTGCTTAGTACATTATATATACTAATCATTAATACACACACACACACACACACATATATATATATATATATATATATATATATATATATATATATATATATATATATATATATATATATATATATATATATATGTTTTAACAAAAAACATCCTACCCTAATTTTAAAACCAGTGCAACAGAAAACACATTTTTTTGGGCCTAAGTGTATGTAGACAGTATTTATCACACCTCCCCCATTAAGGAAATGACTTAAAATATTAATCATTCAGCTTCTTTGTGCCACATGAATGATTCAGCCATGCTGGAAGCTTCCTGATGAGACTGATCTGGGACTCTGAACCCCAATGGAAGCTTCCTGATGAAACTGATCTGGGACTCTGAACCCCAATGGAAGCTTCCTGATCTAAGTGACCTGGAAATCCTGCAAGATTTCATAACATTAATGCTAACCCTGATTATAAAAATGGAAAGAAGTCAAATATCTTTGTTCACCATTACGACATCATCAACTAATGTTAAAGGTATAACTTGAACCTGATTGTTTCAAAATTTATTGACCGTTAATTGCTTTTTGGAGGTGGTACATTGGCCATCCATGCCTACATTATTCGTACAAGTGGTATCTAATTCAGCAGTAAGTTTTGATATTCAGTGTCAGACAATTCATATCAATGCTAAGATTTGTAAATTTGTATATATGCATTCAAACAACATATTACAATGAATCAAATGTGTTACCAACAATTAATTAATTTAGTATGACCATGATTTTGACAATTATGTATAGAATTACATTTAAAACCCATACACAAATATATACAGATGGATCAAAAGATGAGGAAAAGGCTGCTGCAGCTTTCATAAGCGGAAAACACACAACCAACGTTCGCTTGCCAAATGGTACGTCAATTTTTTCAGCCGAAATTAGAGCAATAGAGCTTGCTTTGCAATACATTGCAAGCAAGCGTATTTCAAATAGCATAATCTTCTCCAACTCACTATCAGTACTTCAGTCACTACATAATAGAAAACTGGAGAATCCACTATCGGCTAATATTCTCGTTAGGTATACTTTGTTGAGTATCTTGTATAATATATTAAACTGTTGGTTACCAAGTAATGTTGGAATTAATGGTAACAATAAAGCAGACAGCGCTGCTAAAATGGCCCAATCGATAGAATTATCTGATTTTCAAATGCCATATACTGATTTTAAATGTTGTATCAAAGACTGTTTACATCAGAAATGGCAGGCATCATGGAATGATGCTGTGAATAATAAACTTCATGCCATCAAGCCAATTCTAGGAGAATGGACTCCTTCCTACAGAGCTGACCATAAGAAGAATGTAGTCATTGCTAGAATTCGAATCGGCCATACTTATTTAACCCACTCCTACATACTAAAATAAGAAGACCCACCAGAATGCATATCTTGCAATGAACCATTCACAGTTAAGCACTTTATGCTGGAGTGTTTCGACCTCCAATCTACACGTGATCAATATTACAATGTGCAAGACATGAGGGAGCTCTTTGATACATTTAGTATCTCTTATGTTATAGACTTCCTTAAGGAAGTAAACATGTATCATAAATTATAACTTTTATGATATCATCTTAAACATTTTTATGTGATATATATATATATATATATATATATATATATATATATATATATATATATATATATATATATATATATATATATATATATATATGATCGCTAGATTTTAATTACCTTTCATATGTTTTCATTGTCATACATTATTTGCAATCCCCATTGATCGGGAAACATTATTTTTTTATCACTGTTACCATTGCTATCGTTTTACCTTCAGCTATTTGGTTTCATATCGCCGGCCAATACAGAACCTTTTTACCATTTGTACATAATAAAAGATGTAACCTTTTGAATGGCGCTAAATGGCCACTTTGTGCTGGTGCGCCATAAAATTTAAACCAACCAACCAACCAACCAGAACCCATTACAAAAATAAGCCTTGTTCTTTTGGGTTTGATGAAACTAAATTTATTTAAGTAAGAAGTTGATAAATGACCCAAGCTATTCATACTCAGAGGAAACTGTATGGTACAGTCTGTATGGTACAGTCTGTATGGTACAGACTGTATGGTACAGACTGTATGGTACAGACTGTATGGTACAGTCTGTATGGTACAGACTGTATGGTACAGTCTGTATGGTACAGTCTGTTTGGTACAGTCTGTATGGTACAGTCTGTATGGTACAGATTGTAAAAATCTGCATCCTCTAAAACCATCAAATATGGAAATTTATTGAAAAAATAGTGAAACCTGTTGTTTAGAGACAAATCCTGCCAAGAACAAAATGTGATCTCTGAAGACAAGTCGCCTCTCATTGGAAGTCATAATAATTTTAAAAAGTGTTATTAATGCATGAAAAATGTGGGCTTTCATATCTGGTAGTCTTTCAAAATAGGTGAGGCTATTTTATTTTTCCTGCATAAATTTAAATTTTCACTATATATTTTCATGAAATCAGAAATGTTAAAAGAAACCAAACAGTTCTTAAAATTTCTCTGGTGAAAAATTTAGCAACATACATTATGAATATAAAATTATGTAAGACTAATCTTGTACTTTGAATGTGGCTTTGTTGTTGTTGTTGTTGGACTTAACGCCATTTTTCAGCACACGATAGGCTATTCATGTCGGCCAGTATTAATGGTGGAGGAAGAAACCAGGAAATCTCCGGAAAGAACCAACGACCCATGAGAAGCTACTAGCAAGCTTTCTCACATATCCACATTGGCCGAATCTTAGACTTGAGGTGAGATGGCAGTGATCCGTAACGGACAGCGCTTTAGACCACTGGGCCACTCGGGGCCCCGAATGTGGCTTTGTCAATGCTGGAGAAAATGTCAAAATTAATGAGAAAAGAACTTACAACACAATCCTGGCAACAGTTGGATGTTGCTGACTTGAAACTTGTTATAAAAATTGTTTTCAAATATATTTACCTTACAAAAATTTGTATCAGTGTCATTTACTGGAAAACATTTATTCATTAATTCTTAAGAAAAATCATGCAAGAAGTTGTATGATTTCTAATATTCACTGCAGATTCTATCAAAGTTAACTGTTATTAAACCAAGTTAATGATAAAATTGGTTCACTGTGAACTATAATTTTCATATACACTGTGTCATGTTTACAAAATACAAAAGACACTAATTTCTTTTATGTGTATTAAATTCTTTTAACATGACAGACAAGTTCTTTTCAGATTTGAATTTCAGATTTTTTTTCCACAGGCTTAGGTACAGGTATATGAAAAGTTAGGTTATTCTCCATTTAACAACATCACATTTTTGGGTCACAAGCACTGACTGCCCTTGGGACTTCAACACACTTTTGAGTCTGAAAAACGCTGTCTGGGAATATGGCAGGTATATACAATGTAAACTCATTAATATGGATGATTCACATGCATATTCAAGCATAATGTGCAAGACAGTGACAGTAGTACTAACGCAGATGAGCCCACTCACCAAGTTTCATTACTGGAACACACAGTACTCAATAACTGAACTTCAAGCACACAACTTCAACAAAGTTACTAAAAAGCAAGAAATACAGAGACCTATTTACAATAAGGATGAATAGAGCATATTAAGGTGCATCCAGTTATCAAGTTTCATTGTAATACACAAAATACCCAATAACTGAATTTAAGGCACACAATTTCAACAAAATCACTAAAAAAAACATGAAATACAGGTCACAGAGAGGCCTCTTTACAATAAGGATGAATCTAGTATATCAAGATGCATCCACTCACCAAGTTTCATGAGTGGAACAACACAGTATCCAATAACTGAACGTCAACACACAATTTCAACAAAGTCACTAAAAAAGTATGAAATACAAGTCAGAGACCAATTTACAACAAGAATGAAAAACAGTTTATCAAGATGCATCCACTCACCAAGTCTCTTGATCTTAAGTAGGATATTATGTCAAAAACTAAATGCACAACAATTACCAAGCCTATAATAGGTGAAATACAGGTTACAATTATCTAATTGTGCTGTACACCTGTATGGAGATACTATTCATGACAGTTATGTATCCAGCAACATTAATAAGATTCTTAAGATGACTGGTCTGATGGTCATCATGGTCATCAGGTAAGCCATTGTTCATTTAGGATCAATAAGCCATCATTAAGAAATCTATTAGTGAAAATCTCCTGTTGATATGACCATCCAGGAATAGCAATAACAAAATTTCCACGATGTCCATTATGGCAACCATAGTGGACATCAATCAGCCCCATCACATAAGTTCTTCTGGTCTATGACAAGAAGCTCTAAAAAAGTTTTCATTGGCTTATTGTTTTCAAGGATTTCAGTTATTTCTTTGCACCCAATTTCGGCTAAATTAAACATTTGTATCAGCAAAACTAATTAGATATGTTGACTTCTAAAATCCTCCATGAGAGAGAGAGAAAGAGAGAGAGAGAGAGAGTACCTTCTTCTGAGTAGAGAACCTCAATTCCTCCATTTCCTCCTCCTTCTCCTCCAGCTCTTTCTGCTGCTGTTGCTTCATTTTCTCATAATTCATTTCCAGCCTCAGTTTTGTCTAAGTGAGGAGAAAATTTACCCAGTTATCACTTGAAAGTCTAGATGAAATTCAATACAGGATCTTACACAAGTCTTCATTAAAGATTAAGCTGATAGTCAAAGTGAATAAATTGTTATCTGTCACCATTTACAAGTGCAAGTTATAAATTACTCCCAAAATTTTACATTGATACTCAAACTTGATGATAGATCTTAATTTTCTGAACAAAATTTGAGAAAATGAAAAGTTTTTTTAGTACATGTTATCCAGACTGAAATAAAATTATTTTAAATGTCTTACTATATAGGTCAGCAACAGCATATTTCATTTAAATACAAAATAACTGCATTATTATAATGACTTATTTGATTCCACCAAAAAACAGTAGCAAAATTATGTTGATAAATACAACTGAAAACATAATGATGGAATATTATGCATGTCACGAATAAAATATATGAAGTGAATTCAAGAAATTGTATACCAACCAGGTCATGTGATAAATTGTATTGTCATGTGATTTATGTATTAACATGTCCATCAAAAGCTAGATTTCTGAAAATTCTCTGATTGGTTTTCAATAACAGTATCGTGCAATTTTATTTCCAGTTTTCAACATTCTCTTGAAAATGTACATGAAAGATGACTTTTTACATTTTTCTCAAATGTTTTATTATGCTGTGATGAACCATGAGATCTAGTAATCATGTTTATTGTACTAATTACCATAATAGTACTCATGTCTACTGTACTAATTACCATAATAGCACTGTCTACTGTACTAATTACCATAATAGTACTCGTGTCTACTGTACTAATTACCATAATAGTACTCATGTCTACTGTACTAATTACCATAATAGTACTCATGTCTACTGTACTAATTACAATAGTGCGCATGTCTACTGTACTAATTACAATAGTACTCATGTCTACTGTACTAATTACCGTAATAGTACTCATGTCTACTGTATTAATTACCATAATTGTACTCGTGTCTACTGTACTAATTACCATAATAGTACTCGTGTCTACTGTACTAATTACCATAATAGTACTTGTGTCTACTGTACTAATTACCAATTTCACAATTTGATTGGCTTAGAATACATCAAATGTTGACAACGTTTGTTCTCAGCAAAGGGCAGCAATTAATGTGTTCAGTTCACATGTATACTGATGACATTGTCCAAACCGAATGAGATGTAATTTCAATGTTATCACTTTTAAGCCAATGTGATAATGCCAAGATCATCTAAAATTCACGGTGCAACTTTAATGACAGCATTCAAACGAAGGGATACTACAAATGGACTTGAAGAATAACCAATAACTAAAGCTAGTGTTGTTGGCTGCAATGGCTTCTTTAACATAAAGTATAAGCTCATACAAGTGTCAATATTGTTTTAACCACTGAAGCAGCTGCTGATTGTTGTTGGCATGGATTTGTTCTTGTGTGTTCTTTATTTGGAATATCTGTAAAGGTTAATCCCCAAAATTGCATACATACAAATATGCAAACTGGCAAAAGCAGAAATTTTAGTAACCAAGAAAATGTATTTTTTTCTTACTAAAAACCATGAAAAGTGTTACCCATGTAAATAAATAACACTACATACAGTATGCAACATCAGTCACTCTTCTCTTGATTAACTGACAAGATTTGAGTCAAATCACTAATGTGACGTTTTTTTTAGAGTACAACCTCAGAGCCACTCTGCTCTTGATGGAAATCACATACTTGGCATAATTTGGAGTACATGTTCAGAAATCTTAACCAGTTTTAAAATAATCATTGAGAATTTAACTTAATAAAATAAAATAAAATCAAATATGATTCAAAATTCCTTTCTACCTGTTCCAGCTGTTGAATGGAAGCGGCCTGATCGTCTAGTTCCTCCTCCTGGTCCTTGATCTTTGCTTCCAGCTCATTCCTGGCTCTCTTCAAGGCCAGCACCTACAAAGTACAGATAAAATAATGCAGTAACTATGGACCATCAGTTGCATTCCAATAAAAATATACATTTTAACAGAGCTCCCCAAAATTTGGGAATGGCTGTCAGACATTGGCTGTAGCTTGTCCTGTGTAAAATTACCCCAATGTCATCTTACCACAGAAAAGTTATCTTCATGTGGCAATTTATCAACCTGGCAGCCATTATCTGATTTTATAGCTACTGAGTTAAAACTATATGCTCAAAATTTGACAAAATCCATATATTTTTCGCAAAATTAAGCTGTACTATTGTAGTTATAATTTACTGGGTTTTTTTCTGGACATTGGAATAAAGGTAAATACACTTATTCTATTTCTTTCTTGCATCTTTCTGAAAATTATTTCAATATTTTTGGGGAATCCCTCTTCTTTATCCATAAATTCCCAAAACCTAGCTAAGGCATGAAACCAAATGCAGGAATGTTACCTGGTAGAGTTTGGATTACCTCCCTTCCCCAACCTGAAATTTCACACATGTACATATTGCATCTAAAATTAGTTCAAATACCCATATACCACTTTAAATTAATATACTTTATTGAGTCTAAATATGAATTAGCAACAATTCCAAGGTCCTGTGTGGACACTTTAATACCAACAAAAGCATCCGTTTTATTCAGACATGTCCATCATGCATGGCAAATTCTGGAAGCCAACTGCACATGCCAGCATATATTTTAAGACTTGGAAGCCTTTAACGTAAGAAACACAATCAATTCTTTGGAATCAAAATATGATCATTTCAGTAGTTTGTGTATCTAGTTAAATATGTAAATTGAAAAAAAAACAGATCGTTTTTTGGCTAATATGCCCCACCCAGTTTTCCCAATCTTGCAAGACATTGCTAGCAAAAAAAAAATCTCATCCATCGACCATTCAAATGAGCTTATGATGTACTTAAGGTTTCCTGTACAAGAAACAGAAAACGCATTTCATTGGTATTATATTTGAGGAAATCTTGTACTACAAAATGTGGCAGAAATAAAATTTGCTTGGTTCAATGTGTTTGAATCTAAATCACATGAAACTGAATTTGACAATAAATCATGTGAAACTGAAAAATATCATGTGAAACAAACAGAAAAATATAATGTAAAACAGAAATGCAAAAAAAATCATGTGAAACAGAAATTTTTAAAAAATCATGTGAAAAGAAACTTTAAAAATGATTTAATACAGAAATGGAAGAATAGATTATCTGGAACAGAAAGAAAAAAATCATGTGGAAAAAGAAATTTAAACATTTGAAATGAAATTGGAAAACAAAATCATGTGAAACAGAAATTAAAAAGTGAAATAGAAATGGAGAAATAAAAATGATGTGAAATAGAAAGAGAAAACAATTAAGTGAAATAGAAACAGAGATAATTAAAGTAAAATTTCTTACATATGTTTGGAATATAGTTACTTATGAATTAGGTTAACTCTAACCTGAGACAAAAAAATAGCTTTCTACTGCAGATTTATAATATGCTGTAGTTTATTATGAATTTGCCTTAAAACTATTAAACTATGTGTGGAATGCCTTCTAAATGTATTGTTTCCACTTTGTTAAGTCAAAATTGTACTATAAAGCAGTGGCCTTGTAGCAGCAACCATTGGTACAACAACTTACTGGATTTCTGTATGTTTTCAGACAGCAACATATTTTGGCTATTCAGAAATGTACTACTGTTACTTTGTGTTGGTGTTATAAAAACAAGGGAAAAAAATATGAAAACACTAACAATACAGTTCTACCCAACAAGCAAAATAAAGCAAATTTTTATCTGAGGGCAATAAATAACCAGTGTTTTGAGGTTATTAATATACTACAATTCAAAAATGACTTTTACAATGACATTTTCTTTTCTTTTTCTTTCTTTCTACATTCACAAGTTTATGGAGACAAGAACTAGTTAATTAATTGCAGAATAATAATTACCTTTAATCCACACTACATAACGCAAACAAAACAAGCATAACTATCTTTAATCCACAGTACATAACACTATCAACAATAACTACCTCCAATCCATGGTACATAAATACTAAACAAGGATAACTACCTCTATTTCACAGTACATAATGCTGTCAACAAGAATAACTCCCTCATTAAAATGGATAGATATTACTCATATTTTAACACATATAAAATCACACTCAAATTAGCTTCCATAATTAAAATCTGATATGAAATATGTATTCTAGAGTTTACAAGTTCTGCTGATCAAATGCAATATCTCCTCATGATTTTTGTGTATATATGGCTTGCATCTGTACATGCCTGAGATCTTGATATAAGCCAATATTACAAGTTTGATCAAAATTGTATCTGTACATGCCTGAGATCTTGATATAAGCCAATATTACAAGTTTGATCAAAATTGTATCTGTACATGCCTGAGATCTTGATATAAGCCAATATTACAAGTTTGATCAAAATTGTATCTGTACATGCCTGAGATCTTGATATAAGCCAATATTACAAGTTTGATCAAAATTGTATCTGTACATGCCTGAGATCTTGATATAAGCCAATATTACAAGTTTGATCAAAATTGTATCAGAAATATGGCTTCCAGGATGGTAACAAGCTTAGCCAATCAGATGCAGGGCTACCTCATCAAGAATTGACCTCAATCATCATCAAACATGTCTTCAATATTTGTTATATTCTAACCTTGATCAAATTCAGATCAGATATATGCCCTAAACAGTGGTAACAGGCTCAGCCAATCAGAAACAGGCTTAACCAACCAGAAACAGGCTCAACCAATCAGATCTAAGAGATACTTAGATCTCACTCTTATTTAAACTTTTTCGAGATAATGATGACATCAACATATTTTCCAATGTCGATTATAATCGGTTCAAAAACATGGTCTCCATAGTAGTATTGTTGCGTCCAAATACAAACAGACTAAAGAAACAAACAGAAAATAAGGTACATGCAGACTGTTTGGAGATTTTTAACATTTGAATATCTTAAAAGTCATGGACCTTTCGAATCACACTCTGAGCTCAATGGACTCATGGCAAGGAGTGCCTGAAGTTGCCAACTGTTTGACACTTAATCCAAATTGATAACATATATATAAATTTGTAAAATAAGAGAAACATGAAAATTTATATGCAAAGAACATTTCTGTGTCTGTTCATTTCTAACTATGTAATCCGTGCACTCACCTCATGGTCATCTTTGGTCCCTGACAGTGACATGTCCATTACTTCTTTCTCCAGTCTATTGCATTTTTCTGTCATGGTCTCAAGCTCCAAACGGACTTTCTAGAATTAAAGATGACAATACAGTTGTAATATTATACCTCACATTGTATTAAGATACCAACATAAAGTAAAGGTGACTCTTAACAATGTACAGCTGAATTGTATTAAGATACCCACATAAAGTAAAGGTGACTCTTAACAATGTACAGCTGAATTGTATTAAGATACCCACATAAAGTAAAGGTGACTCTTAACAATGTACAGCTGAATTGTATTAAGATACCCACATAAAGTAAAAGTGACTCTTAACAATGTACAGCTGAATTGTATTAAGATACCCACATAAAGTAAACTTTACTCTTAACAATGTACAGCTAAATTGTATTAAGATACCCACATAAAGTAAACTTTACTCTTAACAATGTACAGCTGAATTGTATTAAGATACCCACATAAAGTAAACTTTACTCTTAACAATGTACAGCTGAATTGTATTAAGATACCTACATAAAGTAAAAGTGACTCTTAACAATGTACAGCTGAATTGTATTAAGATACCCACATAAAGTAAAAGTGACAATTAACAATGTACATCTGAATTGTATTAAGGTACCCACATAAAGTAAAAGTGACTCTTAACAACGTACAGCTGAATTGAATTAAGATACCTACATAAAGTAAAAGTGACTCTTAACAACGTACAGCTAAATTGTATTAAGATACCTACATAAAGTAAAAGTGACTCTTAACAATGTACAGCTGAATTGTATTAAGATACCCACATAAAGTAAAAGTGACTCTTAACAACGTACAGCTGAATTGTATTAAGATACCCACATGAAGTAAAAGTGACTCTTAACAATGTACAGCTGAATTGTATTGATTTCTATTAAAGACAGCTGTAAGCAAAATGATCAGTTTCTGCTAATATCAACTCAAATAAACAGACATTCAAAAATAATCATTTTTCCACAAATGGATAATTGGTGTGTAAAAGAAAATTTATCAGTTTGCTAGAATATCTTGTTGGGATAACGAATAAATCTAGTACATTCTAGTGTATCAAGTACATTCAAGCATCAACGCCAGCTGTAAATCGGTAAACAAGGTTGCATTATATATACTTGCCTGGAAATAAAGAACATTTATATGATATTGTTTTGATGTTTTCTTTTTCAATAAAGAACAGTGGTCACAGTTCTGACATTTAGTTTTTGGGATTTTTTTTTGTTGTTCATGTAAATTTCTTGCTATTGGAGACAGGTCTAGCTATGTAACACTGAGATATCTTTTTGGTAAGAGTGACATCCCATTTCTGCACATACTATAGTGTAAAACAAAATGAAAGGAAGAATAGTTTGATTCTTAACATAGCATTAATGAAAGTAACAATGTTTAGCCCTCTACACATACTGGTTCACAACTAGAAATTGTTTATTTAAGGCAAGAATTTCCAAGAATACAGGAACCCAGCCTGCAGAAATATATAGAAAGCTGTGAGGACCCTAGGAACTCCAACTATAATTAGGATAATCAAAGTTGTTTCAAGGCTCATTAGACATCTTTTCAATCTCATTTTTTGAGGATGGGGAAAACATGATTGTTTACATTCCAACATCAATTATCCTCCATCTATCAAAATAAAATGTACTTAGTAACTGTAAATTTAGTAACTGTAAATTTAATGCAATATTTGACAATTATTAAAAATTCTGAAAATATGCTGTTAAGAAAATTTTACATCCTGGAGATTTGTATTAATAATGTTATGTTTTATCAGCAGGAATAATGATAATAAAACCCATTTAAATAAAAGATAACCACTTAAATCCGGTAAGTTAAACTGCATATCAAAGTTACTAATGAATACATGAAACTAATGAAAACAAAATTCTTTCCCAAACACTGGGAAACCTCTCATATATCCATGTTGGCCAAGCCAAGACTCGAACCCAAACAGACACAGGTAAGATGCAAATGATCTGTAAAGGCGAACGCCTTGGACAACTTGGTCACCTGAAGCCTAGCCAAATATGAAAAAAAAATTTCATATTTCTGATTTTAAGTTATCTATATATCCATGAGAAAAATTCAACAAAAACTACTTCATTCTACGTAAAATATGATTTGACTTTTGGAAAACTTAAGATCTTTAAGAAAAAAATACTTCATTCTACATTATTTTATAATTTGTCATTTTGAAAACAGAAAAAGACGTAATAATCTGAAGCACATATATTGATAAACAGAGACAATAAAAGTTGTCTTCAAAGACTGCTGCTGCCAAAACTTATGGTCTCTCATAATTGGTAATAACTCTTTATATAATTAATTAATATGTGCATTTTATGTCTGATCTCTCAAGACAGGTCATCTTTTATAGCAGTGGTCTTTCAAGACAGGTGAATTTACATAACTTTACAACCAATCAAACGACATAATGTATTTATGATATTTTACCTGCAAGTCTTGATCAAATGTAAATTTTTCAGCAATGCTCTCATCTCTTTCACGCTGAAGTTTTTCTCTATGAGTTTTCTCTTGCCTGGCCTCATCCTGAGCTTTGGACAAATCTGCATCAAACCTGGTATATAGAAAGGATATTAAACTAGTTTTATTCTGATATCAATTTAAGAAACAAGTTGAATATTAAAATATGCCATAATCTAATTTTAATATATTATTTTACAAGTGATATCAATATTTCTCTCCAAATACAAGCAAAGATATAAAATTCATAATTGGAAGACTTTACAGTATCAACAACTTTGCCTGGCTTCATGTCATCTTGATTTATGTGATTTTTTTGTGTGGTATACAACATACTATTATCAGTAGGTTTTATTTACATAATTATACTGTCAGTTCTCATCAGCAACCAGAATTAGGCATGGATCTCCAAAAACTTAAATCTTGACATTTGCAAAATTATGTTTTGTCTCTCACATAATTTTTTAATTTCACAATAATTTGTAACATTGAATACTGACTTGCTGATGTGTGTATTAAAAAGCAGACTTTGAGTGAATTTTGACTTGCTGATGTGTGTATTAAAAATCAGACTTGAGTGAAAACTGACTTGCTGATGTGTGTATTAAAAAGCAGACTTGAGCCACAATGATCGCCTGTCCACAACAGTAGACTAATAAGGGGAACTAATCAGAGTCCATCATTTTACTAAATGTACATATTTTGCAAGGCTAAATAAATATAAGCAATTAAGAATTAAATGAACAATAAATTATCTGTAGCAATTTGATTGATTCCATAGATTGCATCAACATAACATCGTTTTCAGATGCACTTGTTTGGGAAATTTTGGACAGTAACCAACAAGAACTGCAATGTCATTTCAAGATCTACAATGCATTCTGAAATGACTATTGGTACCAAAAAATATTAGGGATAAAAGTACTGAATTAAGAACTGTATTAACTGAAATAAGACAAATCACTAAAATAAATACAATGAAATATACAACAGCACCATAATGATGGCCAACAAGAACCGGTTCATTGGGGAAAGGTCCTCTGCATAAATCAGGCAGTTTTAAAAAATGTCCTTTATGGTAGAAAATAAAGTTTTATGTTGAGATACTGAAAATTCACTGAATCAAATTCTGAAGAATGAAATGTTTGTTTTCTCTTAATAACTTATTGGATACCAGTATCATGTTTCCACATTGAATGTTTGTAAAATCATTTCAAGATATCATAAATGATCTTGTAATATCAGATATGATAATACAATCTTCTAATATCATATATGAATCACCAATGATTTTGTAATATAAAAACATACATATAAAAAATATTGATCTTGCAATATCACAAATGATAACACAAATGATTTTAAATTATCTTATAATATTATACATGACATTACAAATGATCTTTCAATATCACATATACAATACATGATATCACAAATCTTTTAATATTACATAAAATACATGTCACAAATGATCTTCTAATATCACATACAATACATGATATTACAAATCTTTTAATATTACATAAAATACATGTCACAAATGATCTTTTAATATCATATACAATACATGATATCACAAATCTTTTAATATTACATAAAATACATGATATCACAAATGATCTTTTAATATCACATACATGACAGTTTGTGTGTGTGTGATTTGGATTTTTAACATAGCTTTAAAAAATTTCAATCATATCACTATGATGTTTCCAGTGTGGCAATTTACAGTGATGTCTAGCACTGGAGCATCATGCTGCAGACATGTAGCACGATATCCCACCCAGTCACATTATCCTGACACCAGGCTGACCAGTCCTAACACTAACCTCTTAATGCTGAGTGCCAAGCGAGGCAGCTGTTAATACCATTTTTGTAAGTCTTTGGTATGACTCGGACAGGGGACTGAACCCATGACCTCCTGCATCTGAGGCAGATGCTCTAACCACTAGGCCACTGGAGCAGTCACGCATTATACATGACATCCCAAATGATTTTGTAGTATCATACAATATCTGCCAAAGATCTTATAATATCACAAGTGACCTTTTAATATCACACATAACATCAAATATATTTGTATATCACATTGTGCTTCAAAGTCATATCACTTTACCATTTTGCATTTAACTGAATACAATCAGTGATTTTCTACATGTGACACGTATGAATCATACATTTCATACATATATGAATCTCTCTGAAAAACTAATTCTTCTGCTTGCCACAAGTTATTTAACTTGATCCAGAAGTTTCATTTTGAAATTAGACTATATATATATATATATATATATATATATATATATATATATATATATAAAGAATACAAATCATATGGCGAATAACAACCCTTTCAAGCGTACTGGATCCACCAAGGGATCACGTGTGTCAGGGATTAATTAAAATAGATGCAATAAACTGACGACGAACAGTACGAAACTAGTAACTAACTAGCCTAAGCGCTTTTGACTCTTAATGAGTCTTTTACAAAGGCAAATACAAAACATATATACGATAAACAAATAAACACAAAAACGTTGTGTTTGTAAACCTCTACATGGCTGTCTTCACATGTGCTAAAGCTATAAATACAACCAGCTTGTATAGACTAGATGCGGAAACTGAAAACGTTGTATAATTCCCTAATAGTCTACAAGCCAAAGCGACATCTATTTTTACTTTTTGTACATATGTAACGCAGATTATATCCCAGATATTTGATTCTGTACTGGTTTTTCTTATAGTAAAAATTGAAGGATAATAAGAAGATTTAGAAAATGTTAAATTTTACTAGTGCATAGTGTTCATTTTCTAGTCTTCTTGGTTTAGACCGCTTGGTTTCAATGTTCTAAGGCGGCGTATCCAGTATGATTCCTTTTCCTTCCTGGTTTCGGAACTCCAGCTGTGGTTGTTAGCAATAGCGATAAGTATTATATCACTGAAAGTGTGGCCAGGGGAGGAGAAGTGTTCTGCAACCGGGCTTCTGTACAGCTTTTTTGTCATCCAATCAGATCTATGAAGGTTTATCCTTTTGTGTAGCTTTTCAGTTTCTCCGACGTACTGAAGGCCACAGATCTTACATGTGATGAGATAAATCACATTATCTGTTTTGCACGTTTTGTTTGGACCATGTATGTTTAGTTTTTCTTTAGTCACTGTGCTAGTGAATGTCTTGGTCTCTATCATATGTTGACAGGTTTTGCATCTTTTATCGCCACAGGGTCCAGATTGACTAGGTTGGTTTTGTCTAGTGATTGGCGTTAGCTTTGCCCTGACTAGGATGTCCTTTAGGTTTTTTGGTCTCCGGTAAGCTACTACAGGTTTGTTCGGAAGTATTAGGTTTAGTATGTCTGATGATTGCACGGTTGGCCAGTGGTTTGCGATGATTTTACCTACTTTGGGATTGTCTGGGTGATAGGTCAGAATAAATGGTATCCTATCAACCTTTTCTTTTTGTCCATATCTGAGTAGGTCATATTGGTTTGTTTGTTTGGCCCTTTGGATTGCCTCCGCAATCAGGTCTTTGTCGTAGCCTCAGTAAATTAAATGTTTAGCCAGCTCTTTAGACCTTTCTAGAAATCTTTCATCGTCGGAGCAAATTCTGCGTATCCTCAGTGCCTGGCTATATGGAATGTTCATAATGCAGTGTTTTGGATGACAGCTGGTTGGGAAGAGATACTGGTGTTTGTCGGTTGGTTTCGAGTAGATGTCTGTGTGTAATTTGTTTTCCACCAGTCTGGTTGTTGTGTCCAGGAAAACATGGTTTGAGTTGGAAATTTCTGCCGTGAATTTTATTGACGGATGGAAGTTGTTTGTCTTTGATATGAAGTTATCCAGACTTTCTCTTCCATACTGCCACTTCATTTCTATATCATCGATAAAGCGTAACCACTGGTATGGTGTACGCTCAACCGATGTTAAGAGCTTTCCCTCAAGTTTTCCCATGAAAATGTTAGCATACGAAGGAGTCATTTTAGTACCCATTGCAGTTCCATTGATTTGTAGGTAGTTTTCTTCATTAAATTCAAAGTTGTTGAGTAAATATATATATATATATATATATATATATATATATATATATATATATATATATATATATATATATATATATATTTACTGACCCAAATAAAAGGACAATAAAAAGTAATAACTTTTCAGACTGTCCAGATAGTTTCCAAATATTGTCTGGAAAAATAATATCTTCATTCTCATGATTGTGTTTTGATAGCCCAGAAAGCATAGAGTCTAGCTAGGTGAACAAAGTTGCCTCGATCCTATATCCTTGATTGCCAATAATGAACACTTACATGTTAATGTTTCAATGTTCTTTAACAAAAAAAAGAATTTGCATTTCTAGTGTTTGTTATTTTTGTCTTTGTCTCTAAAACTAAGACAGTCTGTTCATTATGTGCATGTGAATCCATTAATGATAATTTGGGGTGAAAAGACTGTCAGTGAAAATGATCCATTTTCAAAACACCAATACTGTTTTGTTTTTCTTTGACAATCAAATATGTTATCAAATATATCCGTTCATATTATCTTAAGAAAAATCCATCTTTTTCCTTCAAAACCATTTTATGTGATCTCGATACCAAAACTCCAAAACATGGTAAACATTTCCCTAAATATGTAATGGTACCAAATCACTTTGACTCATCCAGGAATTTACTATTTTTAGAACTCCAATTATAGGTGTTATGAAGATTAAACCAAATATATCCAAAATGAGGTTTCCAATATGCTAATTAATAAAATGAAGTCTACAAGAACTTGTGAAACTAGTGTGTCAGAGTTATGGACCACATTATCAGAAATGAATGCAATGCCCGTTTATGATACTGGAAAAGAGAAAAACGATGACAATTAACGTCATACTTATTTAAACACTTTATATCACACATCATTATATCCACATCATTAAGAACAGGAATTGACGTGCATGATGGCTTCATCTCTTCCTTGTATGCTCTCCAGTGATATAATATACAAGGAAGCAACACGTGTCAGCTCAATAAAATGCTGATGATCACTGATTTTACTGTTACCAATGCAACTTAAGATCAAAAGTTGTTTTACTTTTTCCAATACAATGACGAACCCTGAAGCTTGCTTTGTTTAGTAACCTGGGATGTCAGCTACTTTTATTCCTGCCCAATGACAAGCACTTTCATTTAATCTGCATTACAAATAAAGCAATCAAAGCTGTTTCACCAGTTCAAGCACCAGATTTTGATTACAGGTAAAACATTCATAAATTTATATTCAAATGTGATCTTAATTGGCCATCTATTTAAAAACAAAACTTTATTTGTGTCTGAATAACTTTTGTATCATTTAAAATTATTACAAATTTGAAAACATGGTGCCTGGAAATTTAGTGGGATGAGTTATTTTGGTTCATCACTGTATATTATTATACAGCGATATAAAATCTCACCGTCTCTGCTTTCTCTCGAGGTCATTATTCCTGGCCATCTGCTCCTCCAGGTGGTGCTTGGAATCCTGCATCTCAGACATCAGTTTGGTGACTTTTTTCTTGGCAGCAAGCAGTTGTCGTCGCTGTTCCTCAGCATCCTCAGTGGCCTCATGCAACTGTAACACAATGGTTTCATTGAAAATCAGTGCAACAATGTATACATCCAGATTCCTCTCTCAAAATAGGAATTTCCAATATGAAGAATCTGCATGTCGAATTTTTCCATTCAAAATGATTAATTTTTATTCATATAATTTGTCTTATTGTCAATAAAATTATACTGCATTTATGAAATACTCAAGAAAAACTATTTTCTGCATATGATACTGAAGATACATACACAACGCTACATACATTTTCTTCTGAGTCTGTTAAATGAACAAGTTGGATTTTTTTAATCTATGCAAGATTATACAGGTATTTTATAAAGTAATAAAGCATAGACTGACAGATCAATTAACCTTTGATCTATATCCGTTGCTTGGCAAAATCTTGTTGGCATCTGTCATTTATACTCCTGATCATGACAGATGGTCTCTTAATTAACAGATCTGATAAACCTCACAAAGTATGCATGTCGCTGTTTTTTTTGTAGCTGGTTCTTCCAATCCTACTAATTACAGTTTGCATGAGCTGGCTGATGCAAATTCACAATTCCATGGTGCATAGGTTTTTTTTTTAAGAAAACACTTTCTTGTCTAGTGGTTAGAGCGTCCGCCTTGGATGCGAGAGGTCGCAGGTTCGAACCCCAGCTGAGTCAAGCCAATGACTTTTTAAAATGATACTAAGAGCTGCCACGCTTGGCGCTCAGCATTAAGAAGTTAGTGTTAGGACTGGTCGGCCAGGTGTCAGGATAATGTGACTTGGTGGGACATCATGTTACATGTCTGAGGCATGATGTCCCAGTGCTAGACATCACTATAAACTGTCACACTTTTACATTGTAGCAATATGACTGAAAATTTATTAAAGCTGCATTAAAAATCTAAATCACACATAAAGCATTTATGTGTCAACAGTTTATTCTCAACATCAAACTCATGGGGTTTCTCTCACTCAAAATCCTTACAGAAGCTTAAATTTAGTGCAATGAAGCATTCATAAACACATTAGCGATTGGGCTGAAGAGCATAGAACTGTGGCATTTGTGTGGGAAAGACTTTGTCTGAAAAGCCAAACGTTTTAATGAAGTTTTCCACTTAAAAACTACCATAAAATTGCAGCAGTAAAACAGTCCTGGACTGATCATGGTGACCTAGTCATTTAGCTTTCAAAAGGGCAACTATACTAAACAACTAGTATTGTGACATCATGCAGCTGGCATCCTTGTTGACATGTCATCTCCACAATAAGATGCACAAGTGACCGCTCTCCAGAACATAAATATATCTGCCTTCTATTCAGCATAGCAAATATTTTACTAATTTTTAGTATATACGGAAACCTTTTACAACAATATAGTGAAAAAAATGTTGAAGTATTGGTCATATAATTTGTATATGTTACAGTTATAGTTAGCTCAGTGAAAGACGTCAAATCTGAATGTCTGACAAGTGTTTTAGTTTGCCAGAGATATGTTGGCAGTCCACAGGTACTGACAAATGTTGGAGTCATATACATGGTGATAGATTATGTAACGAAATTCACATTACTTTCATGAACACTCCAGTGGCCTTGTGGCAAAAGCATCCACCTTGTATACAGGAGGTTGCAGATTTGAACCCCAGCTGAATCATACCAAATGCATAAAAATGGTACTTGCAGCTGCCTTGCTTGGTGCTCAGCATTAACAGGTTAGTGCTAGGATTTGTTAGACCTGGTGTCATGATAATGTGACTGGGTGGGACATCATGCTACATGTCTGCAGCAAGATACCCAGTGCTAGACATAACTATAAATAGTCAAAACATAGACATCGTAGCGAAATAAATGACAACTTTTTAAAGCTATGATATAAATCCAAATCACCGACAAGCACCACATTATTGATATGATATAGAAGCAGAATTAAACATCATTCCACACTCCTACCCTTTTTTCTACTGCCTTTCTGGCTTGCTGATCCTGTTCCATCACCTCTTCATATTGCTGACTCAGCTTTTTTTTCGTGAAATCCATCTCCTTCAGAAGACGATCATATCTCTCTTTGTAGATACCACCTGAAGAAAATGGCAAGAAACAAGCTACAACTTTTCCAAGGAATGCTGTGGCTCAATGATAAATGACAGTGCAGTTCTCTAGCTACTGAGAAAGTCAGATCAGAGAGGAATTAGTTTATTACATTAGGAATTATTTAATTAAGTTTCTATTGTATACAGTAAGTAATGAAGATGACTTCCAAAAACTTAATGAATCTTGATTATTGATAGAGCATAACTCAGTTTTGACTAAAAACAGTGAACCTGAGCGACATTTTCTGATGTATATGTGATTACACTGCTTGTTTAAGTTTTAAAATTCTTTTTATTTCATATTTGTTTCATTGTATTTTATTTCAATAAATATTTTGTCAGATTCAGGATTCTTGTTTTAAGTAATGAGATTTTTTTAAAACAAAGTTTGTATATTTAAGATAAGTATTACGTGAGAATTATCATTTAGTTACCCTAGTTCATCTTGCATTGGTAACAGTGTCAACAGGAAGTTAAAATGATTGGTCAGTGTCAGGTGCATACTTTCTTTGCATGATCACTATGGGTAAACGTTTTTATGATTAGTTTTTAAGTGGGGACAAATTGGTCTTCATGCTAAAGTTAGTGTAGTAACAGACCACATGACCAATCTAGTGAGACCTGAAATGTGGTTTTGGGGATTTAAATACGCAATCCTAATATTTTTCAGACAGAGTCATTCAACACCTTGAATGAACAAGATATTATTTTATTTACTGCCAGGATTGTTTGTTCTTCATCTGATTTTCGGATTTAATAATTTATTCCCCTGGAAACTCATAAAGTTAACTTTTCAAAAAAAATTCTGAAAGATATTCATGGAAATTTATTATTTATTCTGGAATTATTCAGAAACAAAGACTGTGATTCAAGTGAGGAATTTTTTTATATTCATACATTGGACATTTGACATCATTGCCTTCTATATTTGTATGTCGTCAAGACTAGAACCTTGATTCTAACATGACTATTTAGTGATAAGACTTGTGTTTTCATTCTTAGGATCAAATATTGGATTATATTGACAAACTGTAAGTCCTATTTACCAATGTTTACATTGCTGTCTAGGGAAATAAATTGTTTAGTTAAAATATACAAAGCTTGTTGGTTTTCACTCTTTTCTTTGTTACTGAGTATGAGCCCTTGTCAAGTAACACTTAAAATAAAGCACCATACCACATCTGGTTTAAATCCACAGAGTCCTTCAAGGTTAACAACCCAAAAGGAAATCCCATAGTCAAAAGGACATACAAATGAACAGACAGACATATTGCCTGCACTATCATTAGAATTTTGCAAGACATAAAATGCTTTTTTACTGTAACATTATTCAAGCCAAAAAGCAGATACGCATAACAAAAACATGAAGAAGCTTAATTTTAATAAATGTCTTACTTCAATAAAATATTTTGAGTCTACGTGAAATGCAACACATATTGCAGTAGGGAATAATAATTTGCCCCAAGATTTTTAAACATTTTTATATTCAACCTCAAACTCAACTTTTAGCAACTGATTGGTCAGGAATCTGACATTAGCTAATCACATGTGGAAATCTGAATTCTAAGTCTCAGTTAAAATCTCTACTACTTCTCTGATCCAAACAAATTGGGACCTACCATCAACATCATCCTCTTCTAAGTCTCCATCCAGTGTCTCTGCCCGCCACAGTCGGAGTTGTATCACTTCCATCTCTATCTTCTCACAATTCCGCCGAACCGTATTGTATTTACCCTGAAAAAAAACCCATTAAAAATGAGTCAAAAAAAGTTTCTTCCATTAGAAAGTTTGCTTGAAGTACATCAACACTCCTAATTCTTAAATACTGCTAATGGTGGATGATAAGCCATTCTTTCAGTTTCAAAATTCGATGTCTGCAATGCTTTGGGATCATATTTTCCTAAAAAAAACTGTCAACTTGCTCCATTCTAAAAGAAACATAGTGGACAAGACTAATATGTTTAAAAATATATTAAAAGCTAAACAATGATTAGATTTTATAATCATTTTTGGTGAGTGGCAAAAGGGTATAATATACCCACCCTTCACAAACCCACATGATAAATCATTTGAAAGCTTTCTTAAGTCTATATTAGTATTATGCATTACATGGTTTTTGCAGCTCATTTCATTGCCTTGGACAAAAGGTCAAAAATACCTGATTATATATTTGTTTTGTGGTTTTAAGACTGTAATAGTAGTAGTAGTTATAATAATAATAATAATAATAATAATAATAATAATAATAATAATAATAATAATAATAATAATAATAATAATAATAATACATTTCTCAAATGATGACTCAATTAGTTACAAATTAGAATAAATCTACCTTGCAGTCTTCTGTTGGGTATCTACCTTCCAGCCCTCTGTTTTGTTCATACGCACATACACAAGCAAATATCCAATATATTAATAACTATTTACATATACACTACACTGCCTGCTAAGAACAGTTTGAAGGTTCTTCTAAAGTTCAGATTGCGCATCAGACAAGGCAGTATCATCATCATATATGTCAGATGACAAGATGTTTTCAGGGTTAGCTCATTTATAAACTAAACAAATAACAAAGGCTCTAATATAGAACCTTGAGGTACTCCACAACTGATTATTTTATTTGAACTAGGATATCTTCTCTAAAGTAATGGCCTGTTTAACTTTTCAAGAAAAATTTCAAGATCTACATTGTCAAAAGTCTTTGAAAATCATCTTGTCAAAGAAATGAGTGTTGCTCCACATTAAGGAGCTATTTTTTTTTTTGAAAACCAGATTGATTTTCATGAGATTGATTGTGATTGTCGGGATAGTTCATAAAAAACTGTTCATGTACTTTTCTAGTATTAGTAATCTGGAAAGATATGGAAGGATTATTATTGGTCCATAGTTATTTACCTCATCGTTTGATACAGTTTTGTGCAGTGGTATTATTTTGTCAGTCTTCCAAGATTGGGGAAACTGACATGTTCACAAAGTAGGATTGCACAGAAAGGTAATGATATTAACAACAGCAGATAAAGTATTAGACCTATCCTGTCAAGCCTTATAGTTTTAGTGTATCCATGTGTTTTAGGTAATTCAAATCAAACTTGGAACACACTTCTAGAATTATAAAATTTAGTATCAATTGAAAGCTTTGTGGAACAGACTTATAGTTCCAAAAGATCTTAGTCCAACTTACCCATGTAAGTTTGGAAACAATATTTGCAAAACGTTTGTTGAAAATATTTGCAATGTCATATAGACCATAAATATGGCTACCATCAATAATTAGTTACAATTTATTTGCAATTACCTGCTCCAAATTTTTGAAAAATATTCAAGCTAATTTTGGTACCATTTTTTCTTATCATCAAGAACTTTGTGGTAATGGTTTCCTTTGCTTTTTGATTTACTGTATTCTTCAGAGTTTGTATTCATTGTCATTACTGAAAGATTTCAAGTGGTCTCAACTTATCATACTATCTCAAATTTCTGCATTGACCCGACCAGGTTGATGACTGTCGCTCTATAGGTCTCAGAAGCCACATTGTTTACTGATAACTTCAAAAAAAACCCAGATCTGACCAAGTGCATAAAATATCATCACCAAAAATATTTATAGTTTATAGAAAAAGGAGATTTGCCCTAAATTCTTTAGGTAAATATCACTGCTGAAATTTCAGACTGTTGCGAACTTTCTTTTCAATAAAATTGTTGTGTTGCTTTGTTTTGAGAATAATTGTAAAATGATCACTCAAACCAAAATATGGAACAGAAATTCTAAGATTTTCTTAGGTATTTTTGAATACAGGGTTTATATATGTTCTAGAATCTGATATTACTCCAGTGAGTTCACTAATTGAGAAATACCAAAAGGTCAACAAAATCTGATTTTTCTTTTTTGTTCATTTAAGATATTTATGTTCCCTAACACCATATTATACTAACTTATATTTCAAATCCAACTGAAAACTGTACAGACCTAGATCTGCAGTCATATATTGTACTGTCACACCTGGATCTGTGCAGTCTGTTAGGATTAATAAAACAAACAAAAAAGACCCTGATCTGCTGGTACATAATTCAATAACAGATCGGGGTCAATGTGGTTTACAGTTAGACTTGGGAGTATATGAGTATACATAGTATGTAATCTTATTTTTCTCCATTTATAATTTTCTCCATTTGAAATTCAAAATGTTTATTCCAAATTAACATGCAAAGACAGAAGCTTATAAATTAAACCAACTAAATACACTTTAGCTTTGTCTGGGATGACCTGAATCTATACATATCAACTCCTTCTAATTCAAAATCCAAACTTTTTTATGCAACTGTATTTTTTTCCAGTCTCGTTAAATGTATTATTTACAGTATTTACAGTCTGTTTCTTCAAGGCATGCATGCTGATTGTAGTGTCATCTTTACCTGTTAGAGGAATGATTTTATCTACAACCAGATTTGTTGCATTCACTGCATACAGAAGTTATGTTTGTTGAGTGAAATCTGGATTACCATATAGCCTTTGTGATTTATCAGTTCACAAGGTCTGGGAAAAGCTATTGGATCCACTAATTGGAACAACAGTAATGGCATACTGTGGCCTACTGACCCAGTTATGAACTTTGGCTTTGTGGCCCAACTCAGAATATAACCAACATATGAATTCCTTACCCCTATGCCAACAATTAGCAACAGTATGGTGTATTTCACTACACAAATTACATCCTTGAATGCCAATAATAACATTTGTTCAGAGAGTTTTGACTGTGTAAGGAATTTCTGACCTTTATTCTGAAAGTAATATTACTGAAGTTGTGCACAATTCTGACAGCTCCATGTTTTTCCTACTCCTTCATTTTTCCATGTAGACTAAAGTCTATATAGCCATTATGCAAATTATGAAACCCTGGTAGTACTTGTACAACAGTTTATAGTTACAGTAAAACCTGTCTTGAGAGACCACTGCTATGAGATACCACCTGTCTTGAGAGACCAGGTTCTTCATGTACAGATTTATTGATTATATAGTATTAAGACCTGGAATGAGAGACCACCTGTCAAGAGAGGCCATTATGTTCTGGCAAAAAGGGTGGTCTTTCAAGACAGGTTCCAGTGTAATTCCGAGGATAACAATCTTTACCAGATGTCAGCTCACATAAAACTATTCAATATCTAGGATTCTGAACACCGATATGTATCAACATTTGATCATATACTTCTTCTCTCAGTTGCAAATCATGATCTCCCCACTGCATTATTTCCCCCAACATAGATGACAACATAACTGTTTCTTGTATATCAATATGGGCATGCAAGAGCATTTAAATCACATTAAATATTAATCGTTTTAACATTTAATTCTAATAAAGCTTAATCGGAGACTATGTAAATTAAGTTAAAAATGCCAGAAATCCCATTTAAACAGAGATATTAATCCCCACAAGCTGTTGAATATGTAATTTGTATATACAAAAATGTTCTCCATCTTTTCTAAAAGTACTACTGAAGAGCTCTGGATCAGATTTTAAAATTTCAATTATCTGATTCTATGTTGTAGTCAGATAAATTAAAGTGCTCAGACACAGGGGAATCTTTATGATTCCCAATATCCCTCAAGTATTCTTTTATTCCCACTTGGAATTCCCTGTTAGTCCCACTTACTTAATGTTTGCCATATTTAGTGCAGGTGAGTAAATAAAGTACAATGTTCTTAGTTTGATTTATATTTAAGGTTCATAAATATGCTTCTAATGATTTTACACTTGGTCGTTTTCCTGAGGAATGCAATTAATGGTATCACAATCTAATACTTTGATTGCGAATGTGTTTCCTGGTTAGTTTCTTTGAGGCTTCTCAAAGAATGTTGCTCTAAGCTCGGACGAATTCAGGACAATTTATGAATCTTGGGCATAGGTTGAGTTCTAATCCTTGAGCAATTTTTCCTTTTAGGCCACACTTTTTGTTTAAATAATCTCAAATTCTGAAAGAATTTATCAAACTTTTATATAAAGCTGAATTGAATGGGTAAATAGTAGCAGAAAACTTCGCTTCTTCAAGCATTCTGTAACTGTTTTTTCCAATTTTCTCTTTTTGTTCAAAATCTCAATTCTAGTGACAAATGTACGCATTGAACAAGATGCACACTCATATTGACTCATCGATGGCTCTCATTGGTTTCGGGATCTATCTGTTTGCTTGGGTTTTTCCAAAGTGTTGCTTTCTTTTTCAATAGAATATACATGTAAGAAGTCTATGTAAACTATAACTGCTGAATATTCTGCACCTTAAATGTCATCCAAGACTCTTCTAGACAAAAATTATTGATCTCTGTGGACTTTCACAATGGTGATCAGGTTCTAAATTGGGATAAGAAAAGCGAACATCAAGTCTAATCCAAACAAATAATAGTTTAGTATGAATTTTTTCAATATGCAAAAGCTTTCATTTTGACATCACAGTGTATAACATTCAATATGTTTTGTACAGTATCGCACCTTTAGGTTGATCTCAACCAGAAATATCCAGGCACTTTAACATAGATTTTGCCATAATATTTTTCAGGGCATGTATATAATGGCCTTCTAAGGAATATAAAATCTATTAAGTTTTTAAAAAAGGTGAATGACCAGTGTTTAAGGTATGTGTGATCAAATTATAAAAATTTCAGCCATTACTGAAATTGTTCTTACTGGATGTCTACACGACGTGTATAATTTTCACTTTAAAATTGTATAGTTTTAATGACTATATGTTTTGATCGTACAATGGAACCAGATACTGCTTTTTTTTAAAATTTTTTTTAATCTTCTCATATCTATAATGTATATTAAGAACATGGTCCTATGTATTGAGAATTTCTACTTCGTATGTGGGGTGCCCTGGGAACAGAGTGATTTAAGGCTCTCCCCTTTACAGATCATGTATATTTCCCCTTGGTCAAGTCTGGGCTTACCATTAGCTTCCCATGAGTTGGTGGTTATTCTTACGCCAGATATACGACTGCAATGTACATCCTATTATGTGCTAAAAAAAATGGTGTTAAACCCACAACAACTACTACTACTACTCTGAAGTGAAACAAATTATGGTGGATGTTTGGGCATACAATATATATATTGCCTCCAAAATGCCTAATGCCTAAACCTTTCACAAACATTTTAATCTTAACTGCAAAGAGAAACGTACTTCAACATTGATTTCTCATTCTTGTACAACATTACCTATCTTTTGATAGCTTATTCATGTAGATTTTACACTACATCTTATGATCAGAATGAAAGTAACTCATGCATTATAACTTCCTGTTACCTTCATAGCAAATCTAGACCCTCTGATTACATAACTCTGGATCTCTCCAAAAAATTATCATGTCTGGAAATAGTATTATTATACTTTTGGTACTAAAGAAACATTAATTGGTCAGGTGCCAAATGAATGTATGCACAGTTAACTCCTATACTAGGTCATGTTAAACTGCACTACCTTGCAAAACTGAAAGATATGCTAAGCCATGTCAAATAGTGTCTTTCCTGTCTGAATGTAAGCCATCTATAAATCCTGGTCACTGTAATTGACACTTCTGACACTAAGTTTCTTCTGTTAATCTTGATAATCTTGACCTTTGACCTACTGACCCCAAATCAGACACTGCCTTTCTTCTCTTAAATGCAAACCATTCACAAAGCTGTGTTTTGGATAAAGGCATCTGACTAGCTATTTTGTGGAAGCCATGTTCCTTCTTGAAGCCTCACTGACCTCAGCCTCAAATGCAATCATCTTCAAAGTTAAGACAAGGCATATGGTACAGAACTTAGATACTTGTATAGAAAGATATATGGAAAATGTAGATCAAATGAAGATAGAAATGTCACAAGTTCATAAGACAGGATATGATTCATACCTGCTGATGCCATCTATTACATGTTTATATCTGAATTCTGCAACATGATTCTTACTATGCATGCAGTGAAAAGTGATGCACGACTATTTTTATTTCATCATTGCCATTGACAATAATTAATTTATAGCATAAAATAAGGAAGGCTAATCAATTCATAAAACAGTGATGAAACCACAGGTTTGGCTGCATCATTAATTACAATTCTGGATGAAGAAAACAAGAAAGAAAATGAAACATACCCTATAGTACAATCCCACACCTAAACATGGCTCTAAAAAAAAAGAGAACCTATAATATACCGTATATACTTTCTTACAAGTCGTGACCAAATGCAAACTGCACAGAACGATATTTGTGGCCATATAAAGTGCCAAAAGTTCTGTGTATCAGCAGAACAAACAACACAGACCCATATCTACCAGCATATCTGCCAGTACATTATGTGAAAGCAGATCATGGTCAATGTTGCTTGCAGTTGTACTCAACATATGAGCATGTATAGATGGTAATCAAATCTGACAGTGAAGAATCACTGCATCATTAGCAAAGTAATTCTAATGAAGAACTAGAGTCAAAACAGCTTCTCAGTTTCATACCAGATGTTGGTGCATCCACTAGAAAGGATAAGTGCAAAAATAACTCAGATGAACCTTCACTGCATACACTTGTCTTGATGCAGCAGAAATTACATTAAATGTCAGAACCATTGTACCAATCAGATGACGATAAATTTATAATACCAGAGATGTAAATCTCATCTCATTTCTTAGATATATGGAACTGATTTTTTCCCTAATTTATATCAGAAGTTCCAGAAAAAAATAACTGATGTGTCGAATTTTGAAAACTAGAAGCTTTGGTTAAAGGAATTGTATCAAAGTCAACTTAATTAAAGTAGAAACGGCTAGAGATAGATGATTATTTTCATTTCATCTCTGAACCTCAAAAAGGAATTCATTCCACCTGACGTAACATGACCAAGTCAGATGCTATGGTACAAGAGAATGACATAAGACTCTTTCCCAAAATCAACCTGGTTAAAGGGCAGGAGCTGGCTATAGATGATTGTTCAAAGTAATGGTAATTACGGCATGATTAGTTGTTTAGTTGTCTGTAAATCTGTAAGAAATTAAAGGTTTTACTTTAGGAAAATTCAGCAGTCTTAAATCTTTCTTGGAAAAAGTTAGACGGGACTCCGGGATCATGTAAGACGTTATCTTGTGATTTGGCAGTAAATCGGGAGTTTTGTCTCAGCAAGTAGGCAAACTCTACATTTTGAATTCGTAAAAAGTATGTTTTCATTATAGAGTAAGGGGCCAGATAGTTGTCTCAGTTAGGAGACTACGTGAGGGGTGGAAATGAATAAAGAAACGGCAAAAGGTGCGCAATCTTAGTTTCCCGATTTTAATATGTTATTTCATTTGTTGATCTATTTTGCAAATGTATTCTTGATATGATGTATGTATGTATGATTTCATTTTGCAGGATTTTAGTGAAATGCTAGTCATGACATTTTATTCTTTGATTTTCTAATTATCAATTCATTTGGAGAATTGGCAAGATTGAATGTAATTAAAATTTCATTAGATTAGATGAAAAGATTGCATGTAATTGAATTTTTAATACATAGGAGAGATTAGGAATTTTCATGAATTAAGCTTAAGGAATGATGGGTAATGTTTCATTGTTTTACTCTGTTTAAATGGAGTATGACCTAATATTAAGTGTATATCTATATACTAGTTTGTAATATTTAATTGATAACTTAAGTGTATATCTATATGCTAGTTTGTAATATTTAATTGGTCGAGTAAACTATTTTAGAATAATTAGATCTGAGGGTCTAAGCCATATGTAACTTAACACTCCTAGATTGGTAGAGTAAGAAGTCAGGGGTGGGGTACATAGGGATACGTGGCTGAGTTGAATTTAATTGACCACCCCTATCATGATCCGAATTAAGGTCAAGGCAAGCCTTGACCATCTAGGTAAACATAAGAGGTAGGGAGCAATGAGTTACTGCGGCAGAATTTATGCCTTTTGTTTTCTGAGCCAAATTAATGTAAAAATACAGATATACTTGGGAATGTGACCTATTGTCTATTGCAAGACATTTTATTTATTGAAGGAAACAGCTTTCCTGGATTCACATGAGAAATCCCTGAACAATCACAGGACCAGAACAAATTCTACGCAGAAATCTAAGTCCAGAGACAATTGTTAAGTCAGAGTTCGACGGACAAGAGTCCAAGACGAAAAAGCTAGACAAAGATCGAAAGAGCAGGGACAAACGGAAGTCTTGATGTCCGCATAAAATAGGTGATGAAGTCTCTCATTGTTGCACTCAAAGGTTACATCTCATTGGCAATGAAGAAAGTATAGTAACGTTGAAAGTAATTTTACATTTAAAGAAATTTGTATTCTCTTTTTATTTGACTACATGTTAGTACCATTTTCCTTCTTTTGTAACCAAGTCATTGATTTCTTTTCATTTTAAATTCTGTTGATAAACTGATTAAATTTTATATTTGTTCATTGAAAGGGGCTCGTTGTGTTATTTTTTCATTATACTTGTTCAGTGATCTGCATTCTTCTTTCTATCTATCCACACTGGGTAAACTACACCGCGGAGGTCATTCCCTAGCAACGAACCGTAGTGAAAGAGATTGGTGTGTTTTGAACACCGCCACTTTGTGACAATAACCATTATTTCAATTTTGAAGGATTTTTCTTAATTTTACAATACAATTCTGAGGACATACACATTCAACAGGGGATATAACAGAAACTGAAATTTTATCACAAGTATCTAAAACCCAAATTTCAATAATTCTACTGGTATCCTCTTAATATGACACCATATATACTTGCTGATAAGTCCATCTGCAAAATGTTGTTGTGCCATTTTTCAGCACATGATAGGCTATTCATGGCGACCAGTATAATTGGTGGAGGAAGAAACCGGGAAATCACCAGAAAGAACCACCGACCCACGAGAAACTACTGGCAAGCTTTCTGACATATCCACATTCGAGGAATCCTAGACTGGAACACACTCAGAGGTGAGATGGCAGTGATCCGTAACGGGGCCCCACTGCAAAATGTGCCTACACATCAAGGTCAATGCAGTTGGTAAAGAGTAATCTGCAGAAGATTACCCTAATCAACTTGTGCATTATGTGATGGCAGATCAGCATCTGTCATTTGGACTTGACTTATAAGCAAGTATATACAGTATTTACATTCTAATCATATTTGTTTATTTAAAAAGCTTACAGACCGAGGCACACTGAATTCTTAAGATTCATTTCTGCATGTTTGACTTCATTTCTATGGCAACAGCATCATTTGACCATTTATAGAGTAATTATAGTGAGGGATATATTTCCTAGTTGTTTTTTGAAACATAATGCATCAAAAATGATCAATAAGGACTCTTCCAACATGCTTAATGGGGATGAACTCTCATGACTTTGCATCCCTCTAATTTCTTTCAGTAAATGTTTGGAAACTTTATATTTTGCATTTTAATGGAGTTATGTCTGCCTTACTTTAGTTTAAAATTATATGTCCTCTGGATGGAATTTAAGGTAATTTTTGTCATTTTAAATATCTTTTTCTGTAATAATACATGTACATATAGATGGTAACCTTGACCTTTAATCCATTAGTTACATAATATGACAAGGCTGGTAATACCTGTCAGTATTAAATTGAAGAGAGATAAATTGTGATATTAAAAAAGATGACTCTTATTACAAGGCTTTATTTTAGTATTTTTTCTTATTTTCTTGAAAAAAGCTCAAATATTTAAATGTTTCCTGAAATGCAGTATTTCTCTTTAGGTGAAAATGAACTTGCAATATACTTTAATATTCACTAATGCAATCTTTGACAAGCAGAACTATGCACATTGCTTACTTATGTATTGAACTACTATTCCTAGGGCAGTCAAAAAAATCAAGGGTGAATATAGAACACTAATATATATATATATATATATATATATATATATATATATATATATATATATATATATATATATATATATATATATATAATATAATATACTAATGGTATGGAAAAATGGGAACCAACCTAGAAATGGGTGAACTTTATTTTAAATAGAGTATATACTGGTATGGCTGACCCAGATTGGTTAATAATTCAAGTTATGTTTTAGGAAAAAGAATCTTTTGAGACCTTATCCTAGTTTAAAGTGAATAAAAATTTTGACATTGTTTTATTGATGGAATTTCAGTTTTTTAATAGTCTTGAATTGGGAACACTCATTACTAAAATTAGCACCTGACTCTTTGGTGTGGAAATGAAAGCACATGTTTCAAATATATGCAGCTCCAGAAAATGCCGCTGATCATATCCTTTCCTCTGCACAGAAGCTGACCTCCAGGTTTCATCTATACTGATAAATATAAGTTTGGTCATTTGCACTCCAAAATTTTAAGTTATTGAATTTTTAATATCATGGTGTTTGCATAGGTTTACTATGGGAACTGAATTAGTACCGTGATTCCTTCAAAGTTGGTCCAGATGTTATGCAGAGCTAATATTATTAGGCATAAACCATTTTTTATTCCTTTTTATCATGATCACATTGAACTTTGACCTTGTCACCCTGAAATGAATAGGATTCTTCCTAGCCCCAAGTACAAGTCATCCAATAAGTTCAAGACATCTACTAAGTTTGACAACTGCAGATCATGGAGAACTAGTAATTTGATAAAATAATTCTTCTTCTTCTTTCAGTCAGTGACCTTGACCTCTGACCTTTAATCATGAAATCTATAGGGTTCTTCCTTGCCTGAAAATGCAACTGTAAAAGTTATGAAACTGGTAACAGATGGATGGATGGTCATCATAAAACATAAAAAAACACTGCCCTACAGTGGACATTTAAAAGAATTTGTAATGGCACAAAAATCAAATAAGATCTGCACATAAATATAAACATGTATATCAAAATAACATTTGTTGCCATCAAGTAGCATTTGCTAAACTGCACTAACAAGGGTTTTTGTCCAAAAAAGTTTAAGCCGATTAAATATAAAAAAATTTAAAAGTTCCTATAAATATGCAGGCCATATTTAACTGACAAAATGACAGACAGATGGACAGACAAGACTAAATCAAGATGATTGTGCTTCAAGTAGTGACAGCATACAAATTACAATGGTTGTCTCCACCCACAGCAGTTAAAATGTAAAATAGACATTTAATATTTACATCATCCAATCTTTAGGAGTACCACCAGACATATGATCATTTTTTGCATTAATCTCAAACACTTCTACCCCAAGTCATCTGAATTTTTTTAATTTCTTTAGGAAACCAGAAAATTGATTTTGATGTGCAGTTTTTAATGTCTGCAATTAAATAAAATTTAGTTTCATTATTTCAATGCAATCATTCCCATCAAACACATTGGGGCCCCGAGTGGGCCGAGTGGTCTAAAGCACTGTCCGTTACGGATCACTGCCATCTCACCTCTGTCTGTGTGTGTTCCAATCTAGGATTCATTGAATGTGGATACCTGAGAAAGCTTGCCAGTAGCTTCTCGTGGGTCGGTGGTTCTTTCCGGTGATTTCCCGGTTTCTCCCTCCACCATTAATACTGGCTGCCATGAATAGCCTATCATGTGCTGAAAAATGGTGTTAAGCCCAACAACAACAACAACAACATCAAACTCATCAACTAAACCAAACTCTCAAGTTGTCAGTTTGATTTGATGAAAAATTAATCTATTCATGACATGTTGTTGTACTACACTATGTTAAGCACAGGAAAGATTAGCAAAATTTGATTGCAGATAATTTACTTACCTGTATATCCTTCAGTTCCTTCTCCAGTCTCATCCTCTCTGCCTGTTCTTGTTCTAAGATCTCTGTAGCCTGAGTGGCCGTCGTGTTCTCCTCTGCAAGGTCTGCCTGAATCTCGGCCAACTGCAGAGCAAAGGGAGGTCATTCTCAATAACACCTATGTTCGTGAAAATTCTCCAGTTTTTTCGATATGGTTTATTTTAATAACTTATTTAATATAGCAAACTATACTGGTAATTCTGAAAGTAAAGAATGCCTGGACCATGGTACTATATTTTAAATATACAAGTTTATTATCTAGGATTGTCTTTAAATGCAAATATATATATATATATATATATATATATATATATATATATATATATATATATATATATATATACATATATATGTATGTATGTGTGTGTGTGTGTGTGTGTGTGTGAGAAAGAGAGAGAGAGAGAGAGAGAGAGAGAGAGAGAGAGAGAGAGAGAGAGAGAGATTATGGTAATATATCTCTTTAAAACAGAAAATCAAGCAACAATCTTTGAATCAACTAGAGCAGGATTGGATGGAGTTATGGTTCTTGCTTGACCATACTCACTCCAGCTAAATCTTCTTGCCAGAATTACCAAATAGACCCTTGAATAAAAAAAAGATTCTGACTGCAAACTGCACATACTTACTGTTGCATAATGCAATGGTAGCTCTGGGCCGGTACAGTTTATCAGGAGTAATCAGTAGAAGAAACAATATGAACCCTAATCTACTGGCACATAAGGTGATGGCAGATCAGAGTCTAGGTCAATTGAAGTCAAATTATAATTTACTCAGCAAGACAAATGTTGGGAAAGAAAGTATGAATCAGGGACCATAACTCCGCTCTGAATGATGATGTGGACTGTAGAAAATTCAGTAAATATTTTAAAGCAGTGGTCCCCAACCCCCAGACCTTGGACCAGTACCAGTCTGTGGATCAAATGGTATCGGGCCATGCAAGGTACATTAAATTATTTCCATTTTATTTGCTGTTGTGTATTTTTTTGGGTTTATATTCACTTTTTATTCATTTATATTTATATTTATTTATATTTATTTTTGGTGTAATTGTATTTTATTTTGAAGGCATTTTTAAATACAAATAAATTAAAAATATAAACAATCAATGTCCCTCCTCAGCGGGCCATGGAAAAATTATCAAATGTTGACCGGTCCGAGGTAACTAAAAGGTTGGGGAACACTGATTTATTAAAGGTCACATCAATACAATGATGCAGGTAAAACTGGTTGAAATCAAACAATCTATGGCAAAAAATGCTTCAAAAATGGAGGTCAATATAATACCAACAAGAGCCATAAGTCTTACTAAAGAAAGCTGTAAATTAAATTCATTTCAAGATCTCATCATTATAAAGATGACATCTAAAAATCTTTGGCTACATAATGCTGTGAAAACCAAACAAGTATCATATGATAAATACTTGGGATTGGAGTGGCAGCTATAACTCTTGTAAATGCCATGGAATGTTTAAAGTGTGACTAATCCAAGGCCTTATCAATATAATGGTCCACAAATTTGGTTGAATTAAAAAATCATAAATTATGCTGCAGAAACATAATTTATGAGGATGAAAATATGATGCAGAAATAGTTCTACTTAATGTTGTGGCATGTTGAAAATCCAACTCATTTATGGCTTCATTCAGTGTCAAGTTACATATCAAAACTGAACTAAATCCAACAATATGTGTCAAGTTACATGTCAAAACTGAACTATATTCAACAATCTGTGTCAAGTTACATGTCAAAACTGAACTAAATCCAACAATCAGTCTTAAGTTACATGTCAAAACAGAACTAAATCCAACAATCTGTGTCAAGTTAAATGTCAAACCTGAACTAAATCCAACAATCTGTGTCAAGTTAAATGTCAAACCTGAACTAAATCCAACAATCTGTGTCAAGTTTAATGTCAAAACTGAACTAAGTCCAACAATCTGTGAAAGTACTACAGAAGCCAACATCAGAGGGATGGGAGGGTCTGCCAATGTGCTATTAACAGTAACATTCTAACAGTCCCACTAAAGCAAAATATACATAAAAGTGAGGTCAGCTCAGTACAGCATTTATTCTTATTGTTGCCCCATTACCACTTGCATGAAATCTCCCATTAATGATATCATGTAAAGATCACATGACATGTAAATGTGATCATTGCTGTGACAGGCGCCATATCTGAAGAAAAGAAAAATATGGAAAAAGTTGTGTTTTCCATAAGAACATAAACCCTAAAGAGCTTGTGTTGACTTATGACAGTTTTAGATGAACATTATGAACATCATCAACATGGTATTTATGAGAATAAAAAAGTGACCTATTTTTACATCATCACAAGATATATGTGGACATATAACCAGTCTAGATTCAAATTTTATGTACCTTTATTTTCAATCAAGCATAACAAGTTTGAATCCAGTTACTATGATGTGACAAATATTTTATAATCAGCATAAACTAATGTTAAACTTAACTTTACTTTGCATTTTTAACAAACTGTCTGTCATCATCCCTATTTGCATACACAAGTCCTGAATGTGTTTGTAATCTTTACTGTACACAGAGGTATAAAAATTATAATGGCTCTAAAGTCTAACAAGTTTTTCTGAAAATTAATATGGCTAACAGATGTTTGTAAATTCAATATAAAAATAAGGTATAAAAAATAATAACAAAAAAGAAACATTTATTTTTTTAAATTAAATATAATAAAAAACATGTCATTTCTAGTTCCAATTTTGCTGTTGTTTCACCTTAAGTGTTCTTCCATGCCTCACTCATTTTCTCTCAAACAATTTATATATTTTTTCTTCAGAAAACTGTATTACAGTATTTCATCCAAAACAGTGTTTGGTACCACTCTTCAGTTTAAAAAGAAAAGTGCTAATATACAATAAGTGGAATACTACACTAAAATTACAAAACACTTAAGGAACATAAATTGCTTGGTTAAGTCAAATGATAAATATTTTTTATTTTTTGAACAGGTACGTAAAAATGTCGTGGAAGATGACAACTAAATGCTAGTTGCTGGTTATCTATTTTTATTTTTAAACGGCAAAGGCCACTTTTTTGTTTTAAAAAATTGTATATGTACTGACACACCATTACACAAATATAGTTAATAAGATTTATAACCCTAAAATAGTAAATTATATAGAGGACTCTCTAGAACAAAAATTCCCACATTCAAAATAAAAGATAGGACATAATCTACCAGTCTAAATTTAGCTCCTTAAAACTTTTTAAACCATCACAGATGTGTGTGTGTGTGTGTGTGTGTGTGTGTGTTGGCTTTGGCTCTCTTTTAAGTAATTATGTCAGTTTCCCTAAATCAGAAAAAAAGATGTATTATAAGTGTGTTGGTTTGATGTATGAGATTCAGATACCTAATGATCATTTGATATAAAGACTGATTGCTTGTCTATATGCTTTGTCTTCCCTGTTTCATAAGCATTACTACACATTGTTAATCAATCATATTAAACCTTCTACAACTTCTTTTTAGAAAAAAATTGCCAAGATTTTGTTACTTATTTTGCTTGTTGGAAAAATATGAACTCCCAAGTTAAATGTTATATGTCTATTATCTGTGTATTATCCAGTGGAAACAGAGGATTTATAAGCATAAAGCTGGAATAAGCATCATGTTTACTCTATCTCACCATTATAGTTATATTTTGTGAAGTACATTGAAGCTACAGCATAATTTGTTTGGATAAACTTGAAATTCCATAAATTAAACACAATGTATACTAATGATAAGTAAACATTTTTCTTTTTCCATTTCAAACTGGGCCAGTACCGGACCCTTTAACCTGATTCTATTATGACCGAAAACAAGTTACCAGTATAGTAGTATTAACTTAGAAAGGGGGAAGGGGATTTTGCCCTATCTTTCATTTTGCTGTAATAGGGGGATTTAGTCTTGAGGGGATTTTGTCCTACTCAAGGGGGACTGATGTAATGTCTACAGTACAGAATGTTGGCCAATCATTCAATTCTATGCTTACATTAAGTCCAGGAAATAAGCTTTCACACAATTTCAACCTGTCCTCTGTGGCTATAGTGTTTAAACAACACTGAAAACACTCTGACCAAACAATTGCATTGGATAATTAGGAGCAAGTCCAAATCTTCATCTGCACTTACATCTATCATGGCCAGCTAATTACAGCAGTTTCAGGTTCACTAATATAAATATATAACAAAGTTCATGATATCCCCTTATGTTTCAAAAACTTCCAGTATACCAAAACAAACTATAAGTAGAACTAAATATCAAGTAATACCACAAAAAAATAAGTTTTGGATATAAGGTTACCTTGGCCCAATGATGTCTGATTAGCTAGAATTAAAAACGCTGATCTGTTACTGATAGGTAATTGAAATACATTGATATTTTTAATCAGTAAACTCTGAGCAATCTGTCATAGGACATAAAGTTCTCAAATACCCTTATATCAGTTTGTCTTTCATTTCTAATTCATTAAACTGACAAATGAATGCCTTAATGAAATAAAATTCAATGATCATAAGGTCAAGTTTACAGATTATTTCTTTAATTAACAATCAACTGAGGTATCACCAATTAAGATTGTTTGGTCATTATTTTTAAACCCTCTATAGTTTGTGTGTATATGTATATATATATATATATATATATATATATATATAGATGCAATAAACTGACGACGAACAGTACGAAACTAGTAACTAACTAGCCTAAGCGCTTTCGACTCTTAATGAGTCTTTTTCAAAGGCAAATACAAAACATAGTTACGACAAACAAATAAACACAAAAACGTTGTGTTTGTAGGATCCAGTACGCTTGAGAGGGTTGTTATTCGCCATATGATTTGTATTCTTTATATATATATATATATATATATATATATATATATTTATATATATATATATATATATATATATATATATAATGAGACCTTGAAATTCTACTTGCACTTGCCAAATATTTTTGAGTAAGGGGGTGGGGGTATCTATGCTTGTAAAAAAACCTTGTTTCTAATTTATTGACAACAGAATACACATTATACTCTGCAAGCATTTAGGTAAGCTCATTAGTTATGTTGCAATGCAAACCTCATTTTTCCTTTCCAGATGTGACTTAACAGCTCTGCTTGTTTATCTTATAGTAATTAAAGTATTTAAGAAAACAGTGCATGGCAACAGGAAATAAACATACTCAAAACCACAAGTTCCCTGTTTCAGTCCATTACTACAATAAAGGTGGCACTCTCCAGTTTCATATTTAGCATAGGGTTAGAATTTTAAAGAAAAAGAATTTCCCCGTGTTTCCTAACTAGTTAAACTGGCTGTTTAAAAAAACTTTGTAAATTTTAAGTATTGCTTAAAGAACCTTTAATTCCCTTTATTTTGGTGTATGATTGATGGGTGTAATAAGGGTTATAGAGTATGCAGCTTGGCCTTACTCCAGATGTGCATCTTTCAAAAAAGTGCTAGCTCCACTTGCTCATTTTCACTTCCTGAACTTCAGAGGTAAATTGTAAAAAAAAGAGCCAATAACTTTTGTTACATTTTATAAATTAGGTAATTCATTCATTGTTCTTTCAGAAGCTATTATTGTCTAGTCAGGCAAAATCCATTTTCCCTTTTTTATTAGCTGCCAAGGATAGTGTACTTTAGACAAATTCAGGTTGATTTTTGGAGCAAAAGTTCTTTTTTATACCATACATTTTCATTAGTACCATTCATTACAAATTAATTACTTTCAATTGTAAAAATAATTACATGTATGTGTGTGATGTGTCGAATTTTGAAAACTCTTAGAAGCTTTGGTTAAAGGAATTGTATCAAAGTCAACTTAATTAAATAAAGTAGAAAGGGCTAGAGATAGATGATTATTTTCATTTCATCTCTGAACGTCAGAAGGGAATTCGTTCTAGCGAATGACCATGACCTAGTCAGATGCTATGGTACAAGAGAATGACATAAGACCCTTCCCCAAAATCGGTTGAAGGCAGGAGATGGCTATAGATGATTGTTCAAAGTAATGTTAATTACGGCATTAGTTATTTAGTTGTCTTCTCAATCCAAAAATTTTATGGAACAGGTTTAGGAAATAGTCTATTCTGATTAGTTAATATGGATTTATGGGCGTAACTCTGTAAGAAATTAAAGGCTTTACTTAAAAAAAATTCTTTAGTCTTTAATCTTTCGCTAGGAAAGTTGAACGATTCTGGGAAGAGCGTGTAAGATGTTATCTCGTGATTTGGCAGTAAAGCGGGAGTTTGTCTCAGCAAGTAGGCAAACTCTACATTTTGAATTCGTAAAAAGTACGTTTTCATTATTGAGTAAGGGGCCAGATAGTTGTTTCAGTTAGAAGACGGACTATACGTAAGGTTCGTGGAAACAAATAAAGAAATGGCAAAAGGTATGCAATCTTAGTTTCCCGATTTGAATATGTTATTTCATTTGTTGATCTATTTTGCAAATGTATTCTTGATATGATGTATGTATGTATTATTTCATTTTGCAGGATTTTAGTGAAATGCTAGTCATGGCATTTTATTCTTTGATTTCCTAATTATCAATTCATTTGGAGAATTGTTAAGATTGAATGTAATTAAAATTTCATTAGATTAGTTGAAAAGATTGCATGTAATTGAATCTTGAATACATAGGAGTGATTAGGAATTTAAATGAATTAAGCTTAAGGAATGATGGGTAATGTTTCATAGTTTATGGATTAACTCTGTTTAGAATGAGTATGACCTAACATTACATGTATACCATATACTAGTTTGTAATATTTAATTGATCACTTAAGTGTATATCTATATGCTAGTTTGTAATATTTAATTGGTCAAGTAAACTATTTTAGAATAGTTAGATCTGAGGGTCTAAGCCATATGTAACTTAACACTGCTAGATTGGTAGAGTAAGAAGTCATGGGGGGTTACATACGGGGTTCATATGGCTGAGTTGAATTTAATTGACCATCCCTAGCGTGACCCGAATTAAGGTCAGGACAAGCATTGACTGTTTATGTAAACATATCAGTTAGGGAGCAATGAGTTACTTCGGCAGAATTTATGCCTTTTGTTTTCTGAGCCAAATTAATGTAAAAATACAGATATACTTGGGAATGTGACCTATTGTCTATTGCAAGACATTTTATTTATTGAAGGAAACAGCTTTCCTGGATTTACATGAGAAATCCCTGAGCAATCACAGGACCAGAACAAGTTCTACACAGAAATCTAAGTCCAGAGACGATTGTTAAGTCAGAGTTCGATGGACAAGAGTCCAAGACGAAACAGCTAGACAAAGATCGGAAGAGCAGGGACGAATGGAAGTCTTGATGTCCGCATAAAATAGGTGATGAAGTCTCTCATCGTTGCACTCAAAGGTCACATCTCATTGGCAATGAAGATAGTATAGTAACATTGAAAGTAATTTTACATTTAAAGAAATTTGTATTGTCTTTTTATTTGAGTACATGTTAGTACCATTTTCCTTCTTTTGTAACCAAGTCATTGATTTCTTTTCATTTTAAACTCTGTTGATAAACTGATTAAATTTTATATTTGTTCATTGAAAGGAGGCTTGTTTTGTTATTTCTTCAATATACTTGTTCAGTAATCTGCATTCTTCTTTCTATCTATCCACACTGGGTAAACTACACCGCAGAGGTCATTCCCTAGCAGTGAAAGAGGTTGGTGTGGTTTGCACGCCGCCAATTTGTCACAATGTGTAATATATATTTACTTTTCTTTACTATAATATATACATGTATTATTTCATGACACCTAGCTACAAATACTGCCATTAAATTACAGTGAAAATCATGTTCGTTTAATGAATTTTCACTTAACAAATTACTTCAAGGAACACATCAAATTTATATAATAGTTTCTGTATTAACTCAAAAATAAAAGATGTACACTGGCTTATATCAATGATGCTGTCACCATCGACTACTATACGCTGAACCACACAGATGCAAATGATTAAAAATTTCATTTTTATGTAATTTTACTGATATGTACTGTTTCCTGGTTCTTTTTATATTTCAACAATTGTAGCAATGTTAAATCCAAATAGTCATCTGACAAAAATTTCTCATTTAAACTCTTTGTCAAAGTTTACTGTCCTATGGCTGAAATAGAACCACTTTATCATGTATATTAAATTTAAAAAACAAAGTCATTATTTTAAGCTACTAAAAACACATTTTCAGCAAAAGATTTTCTCAAAAGCATCAGTAGTGTAAAACAAGAGTACCATCAATGGCATAGTATACACCTATACATATTTCATAGTCCTCTGTTTGTGCATAAAGGCAGTGGTTTCCATCCTTACTTTGGCTGCAACCCTAAAAAATATTTTTTCTGCACCTCACAACCCCATTTTCACATATTGATAAGTTTTGCTACTCTTAACACAAAAAACTTCTGGTGATCCTCTAGAATGACCTTTTGACCCTGATTTGAGTTGTGGCCTGGGTGCTGTGAACCACTGATCCAGGGCATGTTTGACTTGAGAGATTAATCACTAATTAGTATCAATAACCTTGAGCAATGGTTAAGTTACTATGCACTGACCCTTATTTTCTTATTAGACCTAATAAAACCTTGACCTCTGAATATAGCCCAGAAAAATCTAAAGGTCTCTTTCTTATCCTAAGTATCTTGCCCAAAGTGTAATCATCCTCAACATTCCTGAGGGTAGAAGGTCAAGAACTTTAATATTATGCCAAAACCACATTTCATTTTTATGGCACAGTGACCCTGACTTTTAACTCATCACCCCCAAATCAATAGGCTTTTGATTTATGCCATGAGTGAGCCATATACAAAGTTTAGTTCAAGAAGTCAATGAAAAACTAAAGCTTTTGTGCAGAAAAAAAATTTCTTCTTTTAATCTTGACCTTTTATTTTTTTACACCCCAAATTTAGACTTTTTCACTTCCCCAAGTGCTGGAATGCACCCAGTTTGGTCCAGGTCTTTTCTGTAGAACCAGTGTTATTGTACAAAAATAATTTGTCTTCTTTTAGCTGCAATGTCCTTGACCTTTGACTCTTTGACACCAAATTCAGTAGCCTTTTTTTCTTGCCCCAAATGTAGGCCATCCACAAAGTTCATGGTCATCAATAAAGCAAATTTTGCATATTAAACATTTGTTTTTTTTAACAAGCAGACATGTTCATGTTTCTCAGACATGTTCATGTTTCTTGCAGAACTGCCTATGTACACTCAATTCCATACACATTATTTTCATGTATGCACTTAGTATCAAATTATACAGTATTTTATGATAGGAATTATTTTAATATAGTATATGGTATTTTATAAGAATTGTTTTAATTTTGTCTGAAATTTAACTGAACATTAAACAAAACTGGTACTTACCCTGTTTTCCAGTTTGTCACACTGCTGTTTGTACTCATTCCGCTCTTTTTCCAGTTTCTCTGCTTTCGTCTTTATTTGCTCTAACTCAATCTGAAGCGATGGAGAAACTAGTGAAAATCGCTGTGGGTATTTACACCAACTCATGTCCGACAATTTTGCATCAGACATTGTAACTGATGGTATGTTTTTCATTCACAAATGCAAAATTCAAATAAACTGAAAATATTCTTATCAAATTATTGTTTTTTACATAAAATAATCTCTGCAATCATAATTAATCCAGATGTGTTCACATGGCCTGATTCTTTGCAATATACAACGGAAAATATTTGTTTGCAGTCAACAAATTCCATTCAGATTGTTTAATTTCTGCACAAAAGTTTATTTTTTCCTCATAGGAACAAATATCCATAATGTAAACAACATATTGCTTTGGCACTGTCTCATTCAGAAAGAACTGGCATTCTTTAAGAATTCAGAATTTTACACAAAATCCTGTGTTTATTGAATTTGTTTACGTTCATCTATCACTTTAACTGTTCAATATAAAGTATCTCAGTGATAATCTGACCAAATGGCATGGAGTATCTTCACCATAATTTGACCAATTGGTATCAAGTATGTTGTTATAATCTGACCAATCGGGTATCAATTTGGCCAATTATAATCTGACCAATCAATATCATGCATTTTGATTATATCTTAGAACAGGAGCTAGTCATATTCTTACATGTTCAGTAATTTGTTTACATCAAGCCATGTTACATGGTCTAAACAAAGCTGATCCTCTAGTAACATGATATAAGAAATCACTGAGAATTTTATTTATAATTTACTGATTATTCTCTGAGATCAGATTTTACATTCCTGTTTGATAAGGAAATTAACTGTGCACTGATGGAAATGCTGCAGCCTCAACCACATCTAATCTGTCTGGAATCAACTGGTGCAAAATGCTTGTGAAAATTCCATTGAGAGGGAGATAGAGAGAAAAAGAGAACATTTCTCATAATTGAGTAACTAAACACTATGAGCTCCTTCATCTTCCTCCATGAATGGTGGGCACTCTCTCAATGACAACCTAGCAAAAGAGTTGCAAGTTAACAATGATGAAACATGTACTACAGTAGATTACTAAGAGACGCCTGCTACAGATAATTAGGAACTGGAAGGCAGCCTAATACAATTTTGGAGGAGAAGGTTGGTTCATTATCAGAAAGATATATGCTTCATAAATTTGGCCCAATATTTTTAAAAAGTGTGGTGGATTTATAATAAAGTGTGTACTTCTTAATAGATAGATATGGTAGATACACATGCTACAAGTGGACAGACCAAGACTCTCAGTGAAGATAACAGCTGCTCAAACCATGATGTACAGAAGTCACCCAGTTTCCCATTGTAGTAATTTTGACTCTATGATCATTGCAACAGACAATGTAAGCTGAGCTGCTGGTGATTTATTTTCCTTATACAAAAGAGCCTCTCTATCATTCAATATCTATCTCAATTAACTGTAGAATAAAACTACTTAATAAGTCTCCATTCCATTCAATATTCATTTCAACTGTAGAATAAAACTACCCAATAAGTATCCATTCATTCAATATCCACCTCAATTAATTGTAGAATAAAACTACCCAATAAGTCTCCATTCCATTCAATATTCATCTCAACTGTAAAATAAAACTACCCAATGAGTCTTCATTCCATTCAATATTCATTTCAACTGTAGAATAAAACTACCCATTAAGTCTCCATTCTATTCAATTTATCCATCTCAAGTCTCCATTCATTCGATATCCATCTCAATTAATTGTAGAATAAAACTACCCAATGAGTCTCCATTCCATTCAATATTCACCTCAATTAATTGTAGAATAAAACTACCCAATAAGTCTCCATTCCATTCAATATCCATCTCAATTAATTGTAGAATAAAACCACCCAATAAGTCTCCATTCCATTTAATATTCATCTCAAATGTAGAATAAAACTACCCAATAAAACTACCCAATAAGTCTCCATTCCATTAAATATTCATCTCAACTGTAGAATAAAACTACCCAATGAGTCTCCATTCCATTCAATATTCATTTCAACTGTAGAATAAAACTACCCAATGAGTCTCCATTCCATTCAATATTCATTTCAACTGTAGAATAAAACTACCCATTAAGTCTCCTTTCATTCAATACCCATCTCAATTAATTGTAGAATAAAACTACCCATTAAGTCTCCATTCATTCGATATCCATCTCAATTAATTGTAGAATAAAACTACCCAATGAGTCTCCATTCCATTTAATATCCACCTAAATTAATTGTAGAATAAAACTACCCAATAAGTCTCCATTCCATTCAATATCCATCTCAATTAATTGTAGAATAAAACCACCCAATAAGTCTCCATTCCATTTAATATTCATCTCAAATGTAGAATAAAACTACCCAATGAGTCTCCATTCCATTCAATATTCATCTCAACTGTAGAATAAAACTACCCAATGAGTCTCCATTCCATTCAATATTCATTTCAACTGTAGAATAAAACTACCCAATGAGTCTCCATTCCATTCAATATTCATTTCAACTGTAGAATAAAACTACCCATTAAGTCTCCATTCATTCAATATCCATCTCAATTAATTGTAGAATAAAACTACCCATTAAGTCTCCATTCCATTCAATATCCATCTCAACTGTAGAATAAAACTACCCAATGAGTCTCCATTCCATTCAATATTCATCTCAACTGTAGAATAAAACTACCCAATAAGTCTCCATTCCATTCAATATTCATCTCAACTGTAGAATAAAACTACCCAATGAGTCTCCATTCCATTCAATATTCATTTCAACTGTAGAATAAAACTACCCATTAAGTCTCCATTCATTCAATATCCATCTCAATTGAAATAAAACTACCTAATGAGTCTCCATTCCATTCAATATCCATCTCAACTGTAGAATAAAACTACCCAATGAGTTTCCATTCCATTCAATATCCACCTCAATTAATTGTAGAATAAAACTACCCAATAAGTCTCCATTCCATTCAATATCCATCTCAACTATAGAATAAAACTACCCAATGAGTCTCCATTCAATATTCATCTCAGCTGTAGAATAGAATTACCCAATAAGTCTCCATTGCATTCAATATTCATCTCAACTGTAGAATAAAATCTTCAATAAGTCTCCATTCCATTCATATTCATCTCAACTGTAGAATAAAACTACCCAATAAGTCTCCATTCCATTCAATATCCATCTCAACTGTAGAATAAAACTACCCATTAAGTCTCCATTCCATTCAATATTCATCTCAACTGTAGAATAAAACTACTCAATAAGTCTCCATTCTATTCAATTTATCCATCTCAATTTGTTGAATAAAACTACCCAATATAAAAGATGGTTGGTTTTTATGAGTTGGTACCAATTTTCAGCACACAATAAGCTATAGATGTTGGCCAGTACATTTAGTGGAAGAAAAACCTGGGAAAACTGACCCAATGGAATCTGAAGGCAAGCTTTCTCACATGCCAACACTGGCAAAGCCCAAGACACGAACCCATATGGACAGAGGTGATAGGTAAGTGATCTGTAAAAATTATGCCATAGACTACTTGGCTCCCTGGTATCTCTCCCCCAATCTAAAAGAACCTCAATTCCATTTAATATCCATCTCAATTTAAAACTAAATAGAACAATAGGTATTTTAGGTATGATCAATTGATGACTGTTGGAGTATTCAGCACTCATGCTGATGAAATGGGAACCAAGTTCTCATGAAAACAGCAGTCAGCCAACCCAGATGGCCTTGGCAGGTACTAAACCTTTAATTCCTGGATCGTGAACCTTGGATTCTTGGATTATGAGTCTGATGCTCAACAAACTATGCTACTACAGTGTCCTGAGAACTGATGACACCAAGTGTATACTGAAAGGGTGATCCATTCAGATGTCAACTTTACCACCTTGAAGCATCTGAGGATGGTAAAAGTGCAAGTTGTTGTTGTTAGGAGTTTAACACCAATTTTCAGCACATTACAGGCTATACATGGTGGCCATTTTAACTGGTGGAGGAAGAACTAGGGGAAACACACACATAGGAAGAACCGTCCACTCATGAAATGCTACTGGCAAGTTTTCTCACATACCAATAGTAATGTACCTTATTATTATAAATCAGACTGGATTGTGTTGATATATCTTATTATAAATCAGACTGAATTAAGTTGATATATCTTATTATTATATATCAGACTGGACTGTGTTAATATATCTTGTTATTATAAATCAGACTGAATTAAGCTAATGTATCTGAATGTGGACCGGAATTCTAGGGTTCTTAATCAGCAGAATTCATAGCAGTGCCTTCCCCCCCCCATATGTACAGGGAAAATAAGTATAAATCATGAATTAGGAAATTGAAAACACCTGCAGAGAGAAGAAAAATATCCATGTTCATGATCTAACTTGTGTGGCATCTGTTACACCTAATCTAGCTTTTTTCCGATAGTGATCAAATTTTTCTTTTTCTGACAACCAAGTTTTATGACTCCTTCCAACACTCTCTCGCTATAAGGTCCTTCATTATAACACAGTCTATGTTATAGAGATAAAATTGTTACTGATCCCATTTTTTTTTATTTAGTAGCTAATACACACACATACTGTACCTCATTATAAGGAAGTTCACTATAATGCAGTATACTGTATATAATTGCCTAGAATTCAATTCCAACTGCAAACTGCACAGACCCAGATATGCCATTGCATAAAGATGTTTGTTAGAAGTAATCAGATGGAAAAGCAATACAGACTGACCTACCAGTACAATATGTGATGGCAGATCTGGGCCTATGTTACCTGTTACTAGACTGAACTTGATAGCGAACATGTATGGTAAGCCATAGCTCCCACAAAAATGATGGCATACTATAACTATAGTGTCTGTCATCGTGGTCATATAGAAATATACAATCAACTTAAATATTAACTGTTGTTTTAAAATTAGTATAAACAGTCTATTCAGTACTGATGGTTGATTGCTCTGCATCTTAAATGTCATCAAGGAACATTCAGATGAAAAGTTTTGATCATTATTATAGACTTTTGTGGCCAGGTACTAAAACTAGGTCAAGAAAAGAGCATTTCAGTGTAATCCTCACAATATAGGGTAGTATGCAACTTTATTTTCAATAAGCATAGCTTTCATTGTGACATCACAGCACATCACATTTATTTTCGAACTGGATCACATCTTTAGGTTGATTCAGTTCGAAAATGTCCATGTACTTTATCACTGAGTCTTGCCACATGTTTTTCAGGGCATGTAAATAATGACCTTCCAAAGGTATATGGTTGTACAAGAATCTAAATAAAGTGAATAATCACAATTTAAAGGTATTTTTAATCAAATTATAAAAATTAACAAACATTAATGAAAAAGTAGGTACTGAACACATACACAATCGGTATGACTTTAACTAGAGAAAAAAGCATCAAATTAGATAGCTTGATTCTTCATCAATAAGCATATAAGGTTCTGACTATAAAATTATTTATTTTTTACTTCAACACATGTAGACATTAAAATTCTAAGATATAAGTACAGTACAATCTCCAAGAGCTAAACAAAAATCAACCATCAGGATTAGGGTTTGTTTTAGTTGTGATAAACAAATGTATTACAATAGATTTATCTTTCATGTTATATTCTATTTTCTGTAAAGATAACTTACATCTACATAAACAAAAGAAACTAAAATACAGCAATGCATTTATTACTGAGAAATATTTGGCAACAACTGTATAAATAGATTTATATGAGTTGAAGAGATGGAAGAGGTACAAATTTTTAACATTGAAATAATACTTCAAGATATAATGGTCATGTAACAAAGTTAATTTTAATTAAAAAGTGTGGTCAGCAGTTAAGGCGCTTACTATATTATATATATGTGTATGTATGTGTGTATATGTATATATATATATATATATATATATATATATATATATATATATATATATATATATATACATACATACATACATACATACATATATACATACATACACACACACATACATACATACATACATACATACATACATACATACATACATACAAGTCAAATATAACTGCAAACAACAGTCACCAATCTGCAGGCATATGTTACACCTGCAGATCAGGCTCTGTGTATGTTGATTCAAATTATTTATTCCTAACAAACTGCAAAAACCCAAACCTGCCTTAAATGCAACTCTATTCAAACAAACAATGATTTTTGAACTTGCATCTTCATCATGTAAACAAGAGTTATCATGCCCTGATAAAACTTGCATTAGCTGTCTTCATAAAAAATTTCAATATTCTCTTCTTACTAAAGTTTACCATATATATCAGTTTCTTGGCCCTCCAATTAGATGAAGCAAAACCAATCTCTTGCCTCCAAATCTGTCTAACAAGATTTTTTCTTTCTTTTCTTTAAATTCTCTTTTTTTCTTCCTTTGATATAGTTTTTTATTTATTTATCTTCTAGTCCCAGTGCTAACGAGTATTGGTTTAAGATAACAGCAGGCAGCAATTACCACATGGAAAGTGTGGCTTGGCAACTGTTAACTTGTTGCATTCATAGCTCCTGTAGAACATCTACCATGTCTATCCATATGAGAGTTCTGCACAGGAAGGAAAATTCCACTGACTGGCCCATTTAAGAATTCTTAACATGGCATATAAAAGTAGAATTGGTAATGAAACTGCTGGTAATTTCTTTTTTCAGTTGTCAAACTATGTTCTTTAATGTTGAGAAATGAAAAAATACTTGCCTATATGAATTTTTATAAAAATGTTTTCAGGTGAATATCTATGAAGAAAATTTTAAGTTACTAGCACCGGCGAAAAATTCAAGTGATATTTATGTCTTTCAAGATATTTAAAAATTATCTCCCTTCTATGCATGAAAACAGCGCTGTATTTGTTTTGTCCCCTCATATTTAGTACCTCTCTTTATTATTAACTTTCCTGGTTGCCGTGAACAATAATCCATCTAAGAGCTAAATGTTGCAAACTTGCCACACATCTTCCTAATTATTAGGGGCCCTTAGTGGCCGAGTGGTCTAAAGCCTTGTCCGTTATGGATCACTGCCATCTCACCTCTGTCTGCGTGGGTTCGAGTTCGAGTCTAGGATTCGGCTAATGTGGATATGTGAGAAAGCTTGCCAGTAGCTTCTCGTGGGTCGGTGGTTCTTTCCGTTGATTTCCCGGTTTCTTCCTCTATTAATACTGGCCGCCATGAATAGCCTAATAGCCTATCGTGTGCTGAAAAAATGTGTTAAGCCCAACAACAACAACAAATCCTAATTAGTAAAAGCTGCTCACCCTTGGGTCTAATAGCTGTTCAGCACAATTTATACAGCTGGGAGAAGCAATTTATAGAACTTTGCAAAGAATATTATTAGGTAAATAGAGTTAAATCCATTTATTTTATTAGTGACCCTATTGACATGTGCTACCCTTTCCAAAAGACACAAAAGAAAATGCTGGATGTAGAGCAACAACAAGCCCTAACTGATATTTATATCAGGGTTCTCATGCCCTTGGCAGTTTTTTACTTACCATATTTATTCACCTATAATTCAAGTGCAACTGCAGATGAAATAGACCCATATCTGCTCTCCTATAATACACCTGTAGAACAGAGTCCATGCTGTTTGTTCTACTGATTACTCCTAACCAATAACACTGACCCAGATCTGCTGATGCATTATGGGATGGCATATCTGGGTCTATGCAGTCTGCAGTTGATCTACACCAATAAGCAAGCATATTCAGTAACTATATGAAAGGAATCTTTATTTCAACAGGATGAATATGGTAGGTGTGCAATGGAATATATATGGTAGGTGTACAATGGAATATATTATGTTTCTTTTTATTTTCACCTCCATTTGCATGCAGTTAATTAGTTTGGAAAATGTCAGACTAATTCCTTGTCTGCTCAAACCTGATGTAAAAGCTTAGTTTACAAGTCAGGTCATAAAAAATTAACCTCAAGATTTTTGCCAAAACCTTTTCTACCTTGAAATATGTAATAATTATTTTTACAAATATGCTCAAAAAGAAAACTTAAATTTAAAACTGTTTCTTCATGCTGATGAAAATGAAGCAATGCAACAAAAAACAAATTTCTTGAATAAAATTTACATAAACAGCACTTTTTTTGCTGGAGATGTATCCACTTGTGGTGAGACTCCTCTTTTAACTGCACCAGAAAGAAACAGGATGCAAAGGTTCCATGAAATGTGCTGATATGTATGATGGAAAAAATAAAATATACACCCCATATCTGCCTTAGTGAAATTTTAATCAAAACTTGTAATGTTGAGACTGCTGGCATTTTAATGGAAAAGTCATAAATAAGACCTGTCAGTTTTATGGCTGTCAGACAAAAATATGCTGATAACTTTTAACTTCCACATACAGCAGGCATAAATTCTCTTTCAGTGCACAGATTATGGCCTTGGAAATGTTGACACATATCGTAAAGAAAATGTCAATAATTGTGCTCAATAAAAATTCTAATCTCTTGACAATCTCCTATACAGAGTATTGGAAATTTAGAAGTATGTCCTCATTTAGTTAGGAATGTATATTGCAAAGTTAGAATTATGTCTTGATCTTGTAAGGAATAGATACTGCAAAAGTCAGAATTGTGATTTATTTTTATCTGACACAAGAGTACTGCAAAGTTAGAATTATGCAATGATCTCATGGCATACACAACTGCAAATTTAGAATTATGCCATGATCTCATGGGATACACAACTGCAAATTTAGAATTATGCTATGATCTCATGGGATACACAACTGCAAATTTAGAATTATGCCATGATCTCATGGTATTCACAACTGCAAATTTAGAATTATGCCATGATCTCATGGCATACACAATTGCAAATTTAAATTATGCCATGATCTCATGGCATATACAACTGCAAATTTATCACAAGAGTCCCTCAAAGGGAGCAAATTCTACTAACCAAAAAGAATTTCCAGGAATTCAAGATAAAACTATTCTCTTCTCTTTTAACTGCTGAGAGTTGAATAAATCCCTGATATTTCATATGTGATAACAAAATTTTCAAAATTGGCCTATGTGGGAAGCATGATGGATTAAGACTGGCACCATTTGCATAATAGACCAACCAGACATTATTGGAAGTCTTTGGATGAAAATCTTCTGCCAATATGACCATCCATTCAGGAGGAGTACCAATAACAGGATTCCGAAAACTTGAAATTTTGTCCAAGTTTTGTAAGCATTTATGGTCAAAACAATTTTTACTATTATATATTAGTGTCTACCAATGCTAACTAACAATACAAACAAGCACAAACATTTAACACCCTCTCAAGATACCAAAATGAAAAATTGTACTTACTGGACAAACTCTGAATTTATTATTAATAAGACAGCATACTTCATCTAACTAATTCTTTAGTTCTGATAACTGAATCTTTATTTGTAGCAAAGTTACTGGCAGTCAAAATTCTAGAAATTTTAAGTGCGAGTTTAAAATTTATCTGATGCCAAATATACCATATTTACAAGAATTCCATTACACAATACTTACTCCCTCTCTATAAGGTACCTTTATATAAAAATGTCCCTTTTATTAGGATCATATACAAGTGACTCAGCCTATATCGTAATTTCATTATATCATGCTTAAAGTACATCAGTATAATAATAACATATTACTTCAAATGAAAGATCTGCTGACAAATAAATTTTGTCCATAAAAAATGAATACAATATATAAAATCCATGGTCTGTTATATTTAATGATCACCTCCGAGCTCTGGATAAGAATTTTAACAATGAGTCCCTTGAGGAAACTGATGCTGTATGGGACAAAAAGAATTTCAATGAATTCAAAATTAAGACCATTTCTTCCTTAAAACTGCAGTGTTGAAACCATCTGTGATGTTCTTTAACAGTAACATTTTGAAATTAGTTGCTGTGGTTTCCATACTGGATGCCAACCTGGCACCATTTTGATTTAGAATATTACAGGGTATTATAGTTTTTTTTTTTTGGTGAAAACCCTGTATCTTGAAGATAATCCATTCAGGGGTGTAGTGAAAATAATGTTTAAAGACAGATGTCAAAGCAGTTATATTGGTATATTCATAAAGCTATCCATCTGACTAAGAGTATCGTAACAATATTTTTGAAGATATGACTTTCCATTGAAGAGTAGCAATAACAAGGTTTTCATGATGGCTCATGTAGTGGCAATATTGGATGTTAGATTTTCAATATTGTCATTTATGACCAACTGGACATCCTATTAAGCAATCTTCTGGAAAAAAAAACCCCACATCAGTATGTCTGAACAACAAGGTTTTCAATATGGCTGATGTGGTGGTCATACTGTCATTATTATCTTAAATATTGTCATATATGACCAACTGAACATCATAAGCAGTCTTCTGGTGAAAACCCACATCAATACATCCATCTCTCTCTCTCTCTCTCTCTCTCTCTCTCTGTTCTGGTCAAGTTGTGTAAACAAGATTTCCAAGATGGCTGCCATGGTGGCCATATTGGATGTCAGTCTGGCATCATATTTATTTACCACTAGCTAGACATCATAAGAAGCCTTTTAGTGACAACCTGATGTTGATATGACCTTCCATTCAAGAAGTAGCAATAATAAGACTTTCAATATGTCTACCATGGAGGCCATATTGGATGTCATATTGGCACCATTTTTATTTACGACCAACTAGATATGATGAGAAGTATTTGAATAAAATCCAATGTTGATATGACCAACAGAAGGCCACTGTGCTGACCATATTGAATCATTTAGGCCCAATTAAATCATAGAATATTTTTTATAATTCTAAGGCAATCCTCAAAGTAGCAAATGAGTAGGAGTGATAAGAAACTTTAGCTAACATATGGAAGTGAGATAACAAAAGAGGGACAACAGACCGTCCCATAAGATCTTCTGGTCTACGATTAGTTTAGATAAAAACTGGACATTTTTCTCCCAAGTTTGTAAGTAATTACTTTTTTAAATTGGACTGGGTATTTTGTTAACACAGTGAAACAGAACTTGGACAATGGGATTATACTAGGCTATTTGGGGCAAAGTGATCAAATAGCTATCATCCAAATATACAAGTAACATCTGGAACTTGAGCAAAATAGCATTCTTTATATTCATCAAATGAACCATCATATACCATGGGTTGTGCTTACCATGGGGATAATACAATAACAACTTGGGATTAAATGATTAAAATCAAATATTATGCATATGACATTTTAGTTTCATTTTATACAATGAAAACACAAGTAAAACTGTTTATCTGAGCTCTGTTACCTGAAAAGTTTTAATTCTGAGAAAACACCTCAGTTGCCACACTCAAAACAATAACACCATTTAAAAGGGCTGAATAATAATGGACTGACATGACTACTGACCTCTCTGGCTTTAAGTTCCTCCTCTGTGCGGTGAACATTTAGCAGTGGTTTCACTTTAGTGTAGAGTTTCCACCATGGCCAGTCCCGAATCTGTACAAACTTCCTCACATTTTTCTGAATGCAGCTGATGGCCATGTGGCGCAACTGAAATGGGGGTATAGAGATAACGGGTAAAACAGGTGCTGATATGTGAACCTGTATCTACAGGTATAAGGAACCAGGTGAAAGTCATGACAACTGACCACAATCTAAGTTCTTCATTACATGCAAGGTGGCATATAGTGATAGTCTGATGATTCTATTATGAACTGATACTGCATCACAGTTTATAACTCATGTTCCATATTATATAATTTTGATCAATAAATAATAGTTCCTATATTTTCCTCTCCATTATTCATTTTTACAATCTAATAAAAAAAATTTAGAAAGAGGTTGATTTCAGTATGTAATTATTAAGCCAGTAATGGGTAAAAGAAATATATAAATATATTATACATTTGTCATTCCTAAGGGAAGCACATATTACTGAAATGGGAGAGGCAGTGTTAAAGAAATGACAATGTTACAGTACACAAAATAAGTCAGCTAATTTGTCTATTTAATAAATGCGACCCCCACCCCCATACCACCGACACCACCCAAAATACTCAAAACAACCAAAACTAGAAATGTGTCAACATGACATAAATGCCCACCCCATCCCCATATGGACACTTTTTCACCATTGTGTGTAAGAGTTGTCTCTTGTGATGGAAGCACATAAAGAACAAGACCAAATATGTAAAGCTACTGTCTGACAGTGATCAACAAGACCAAATATGTAAAGCTACTGTCTGACAGTGATCAACAAGACCAAATATGTAAAGCTACTGTCTGACAGTGATCAACAAGACTAAATATGTAAAGCTACTGTCTGACAGTGATCAATAAGACCAAATATGTAAAGCTACTGTCTGACAGTGATCAACAAGACCAAATATGTAAAGGTGGCGCTCTACAGTTTCGTATTTAGCATAGGGTTAAAATTTTAAAGAAAAAGAGTTTCCCCGGGTTGCCTCACTAGTTATACTGGTTATTTAAAAGAGACTTTGTATATCTTAGGTGTTGTTCAAAGAACCTTTAATTCCCTTTATTTTGATGTATGATTGATGGGTGTAATATGGGTTAGAGAATATACAGCTTGGCCTTACTCCAGATGTGCATCTTTCAAAAACGTGCTAGCTCTACTTGCTCATTTTCACTTCTCGAACTTCAGAGGTAAATTGTAAAAAAAAGAGCCGATAACTTTTTTCACATTTTATGTATTTGGTAATTCAGTCATTGCACTTTTAGAAGCTGGTATTATCTAGTTTGGCAAAATTCATTTTCCATATTTTAATAGCTGCCAAGAATAGTGTACTTTAGACAAATTTAGGTTGATTTTTGGAGCACAAGGGAGCAGTCATTTTAGTTAGCAGTGTCCCAAGATCATTTAAAATTTCCAAAAGTACAATATCCAAAGAAATTTCATCCACATTACATGAAAGTAGTATATAGGTATGCCAACATTCTTTGCACTGTGCATGTTTAAAATGCAAACAACTTCACCTTACATACATCACTCTCTCAAAAGTACATAATAACTGGTGAGCGCCACCATAAAGAGAATATAGGTATTATTATTGTATGATTTAATTTTGATTGTACGACTGAAATATTTAAGTCGCAAGCATCAAAACAGTCCTTTGTAATAATTGTCATGTATTTACCCCCTCAGAACAGCATTTATTAGAGTCAGAGTCTTAAACCGGTACAGCCCCCCCCTTCCTTATGATAAAAAGTGAACTATTTTAAAAATGCGCATTACATTTTGTCAACATAGCAACCAGTGTTATGCTGATAGACAGGAACATGAAACTAGCCACATTTATTCCTGAGATGTCAACAATAAATTTTACAGTTATAAAAGGGATATAACAGGTGAGGTTCATAAAGGTCAAAGGTCAAAGGGTAAATATTAACTAATTCTTTGATATGGAAGAAAGCAAATTTGCTTTGTTATCATTTATTTTTTAATTTCATTGCAAATAAATGAAATAAAACATTTTCACTATGGATTTCTTTTACTTAATGCAACATTTTTCAATTTAAGTTGACTTTATTCCTATATTCTAAGACTTCTAATTTCCCCATAATGAAGGTCACTACTCACCCAAACATGCCTCATATCAAATTATGTATGCTAGAGCAAAAATAACCATAATTAGCTTATTTTCATGAATAAAATCATTGTTAATGTACCATTTTACTCAGAACATCATACATAATAATATGAAAATAAGAAAAATAATTTCATAAATGTTTATATTTGTTTTTAAGGTGGCGCTCTACAGTTTCGTATTTAGCATAGGGTTAAAATTTTAAAGAAAAAGAGTTTCCCCGGGTTGCCTCACTAGTTATACTGGTTATTTAAAAGAGACTTTGTATATCTTAGGTGTTGTTCAAAGAACCTTTAATTCCCTTTATTTTGATGTATGATTGATGGGTGTAATATGGGTTAGAGAATATACAGCTTGGCCTTACTACAGATGTGCATCTTTCAAAAACGTGCTAGCTCTACTTGCTCATTTTCACTTCTCAAACTTCAGAGGTAAATTGTAAAAAAAAGAGCCGATAACTTTTTTCACATTTTATGTATTTGGTAATTCAGTCATTGCACTTTTAGAAGCTGGTATTATCTAGTTTGGCAAAATTCATTTTCCATATTTTAATAGCTGCCAAGAATAGTGTACTTTAGACAAATTTAGGTTGATTTTTGGAGCACAAGGGAGCAGTCATTTTAGTTAGCAGTGTCCCAAGATCATTTAAAATTTCCAAAAGTACAATATCCAAAGAAATTTCATCCACATTACATGAAAGTAGTATATAGGTATGCCAACATTCTTTGCACTGTGCATGTTTAAAATGCAAACAACTTCACCTTACATACATCACTCTCTCAAAAGTACATAATAACTGGTGAGCGCCACCAAAGCTACTGACAGTGATCAACAAGACCAAATTTGTAAAGCTACTGTCTGACAGTGATCAACAAGACTAAATATGTAAAGCTACTGTCTGACAGTGATCAATAAGACCAAATATGTAAAGCTACTGTCTGACAGTGATCAACAATTCCAAATATGTAAAGCTACTGTCTGACAGTGATCACTCTGTATTCCCAATGTTTTCTTAAGGCAATCACTTTTCATTTCAGATTTTTTTTCCCTCATCTCCTCCTTATTCCTTGCTAAGTGAATAATTTTATTTTAAAGAACTAAAAAAAATCTCAATTTCTAATGGCAAGCATCACAGATTTCTCCTTTCAGCATTCCAATGTCCTCACAAGTCAGAAATAGATGAATAATGTTACACCAAAGAAACAAATTATGGTGATTATATGATGTATTTATCAATCTTAAAGGATTAGGATCAACAGCATCATATTCAGCTATCAGAAAATATTTATTTTCAGACCATATATGATTATTTTTTTTTCTTATTCAATTTCAAAGGTATATTACTTGATTTGGGACCATTCACATTTAATAACAATGGTGAGCTGCCTATGTTCAGCTATGATAGTCCACCAGTGTCCTTTGATCAATGAGATAATGTAAAAACTTGTCTACTGAAGGGCAGATCTATAAATGAAACATGGGCCATAACTCAGTAAAGTTTTACTGGAAAACTTGTTCTAAATCTTTTAATATAAGCTTAATACCAAATCTGGCTTCAATACATAAAGTATGTCATCTGCTAATGAATTGAAATGAAAAAGCAGGTTCAAAGACTAAAAAAGACAATTCTGCAATGTTTTTGTTGGAAAACTAGATCTTTTAATGTCCAATCAAATACCAATTTTTTAAAAAAATCTACAAGATCTATCAAATTTCATTATGAAACAAAATTTGTGGGCAAAGTTCAAGTCAGGAAGGTCCATAACTCCATAAACTTTAGGTAAAAGAGAGAAAATCAAATTTGACCTTCATATGCTCCATTACAAATTTAATTTCAATCTTTCAAGTCTTTCAAAAGTTACTAAGCATGAACAAATAAGAAACAAAATGTTTTGAGTCAATTATGGGCTATACCTCAGTAAAATTTAAAAGAAAAGAGTAAAAATCAAACTTGAATAAGATCTTCCTTTCGTAAAATCTCAATCAAACCATTAAGTCCTTCAAAAGTTACTAACAGAAACAAATATGGACAACAATGTTTGAAGTAAAACAAGGGCCATAACTCAGAAACATTTAGAAAGAAAATAGTGAAAATCAAAGTTGAACAAGATTTTCCTAATTTAAAACGTCAAAGTTTGATTTCAATCCATTAAGTCCTTCCAAAATTACTAAGTGGATAAAAAAAAATGAATGGCAAAGATGCAAGTCAAACAAAGGCAATAGCTTCAAAAGTTTGCTAAAACAAACTTGCAACCCAGAGTATTCACTTTCAATGTTAAATAAGTTAGGGCTGTTTTAGTAAAACATACTTGGAATCCAAAATATTCACTTTCAATGTTAAATACATTATGGCTGTTCTAGTAAAAAAAATACTTAGGACGCAGAGTATTCACTTTTAATTTTAAATACATTAGGGCTGTTCTAGTGAAAAAAATACTTAGGACGCAGAGTATTCACTTTTAATTTTAAATACATTATGGCTGTTCTAGTAAAAAACATACTTAGGACGCAGAGTATTCACTTTTAATTTTAAATACATTAGGGCTGTTCTAGTAAAACATACTTGGAATCCAGAGTATTAACTTTGAATGTTAAATACATTAGGGCTGTTCTAGTAAAACATACTTGGGACCCATAGTATTAAGAATCTAGCTTGGCCTAAATTTCCTTTCATCATCCAAAATTTATTTTTTAATCCCTTAAAACCCTTTATAAGTTATTGAGCAGAAAATAAACTAAGGGTCAAAGTTCAAAGAATAACAAGGGCCATATCTACGTACAAATTTAACATAAAACTTTGAAAATCAAACATCACCTAGTATGTGAATGTAATGCATCATAAAAAATATGGTTTGCATCCATTTTGTACTTCTAAAGTTATCAAGTGGAAACAATGTCCAGGATGTGGTGTGACATGACGGAAGGACATGGGTTAAAATCAAAATGGAATAACTTATTAAGTATTGGTTTTAAAATAAACATAAGACACCATTATTATTATTATTATTATTATTATTATTATTATTATTATTATTATTATTATTATTTCAGGCAACTGGCATAATTTCCTATCCAAAAGAATTCACCATGTATGTATATATGTATGTATGTATGTGTATGTATGTATGTATGTGTGTGTGTGTGTGTGTGTGTGTATATATATATATATATATATATATATATATATATATATATATATATATATATATATATATATATATATATAATTCATGGATTTCATCATTCTTTCCTTCTGTTCATTTTTCATTTTCCATGTTTTTGTTTATATATGTTAGAGTGGTGGCTAGCTCAGCTGTTTGTATATTACACCTGGAGCTGGCCACCTCAGAACAAATGTACCTATGAAATACATTAAAAGAGTCAACCCTATGATTAACAAGTCCAAAGATCTGTGATGCCTTATGACTTGAAACACTGATCCCATCATGCATTTACTATTATATTAGCACATGTATTTTGTTCTAGATTTCTGTATTGTGCCAATAATTTGGAATACCATTCCTTGATTATTTGGGTCCAACAGAATATCTTAAATAAATCAGTGACTGCAATGTATATAAACGATGTTAAAATGTGACTATCTCTTCTTTCTTCTTGGACCACGAAGCATTTTGCACCTACCAATTTGTGCAGTCTGTAGCTGTTTTTGTTTCCTATTTCTTTACAATAATTAAAAACCACCTATCTGACCAAAAAAAGCAGTGTTTAAAAACGTAATTTGAATTTTTCCATTATAAACAATTCCTAGAATTAGCTTACAATGATCTATATCCAAAAACTATAATCACAGAGTAAACACTGATACAAATTTTGCATAGGTCAAATTTGATAAACCATGACAAGTAGAGAATAAATTCTATATTATTCTTTTCTTATTAATACATCTGGTACTGTAATTAGTTCATCTACCATGAATGAATTTTAAGAAATACTGTAGTTTTATTCTAACTCTTAAAATGATGAACAAATCAGATGATTTTTAAAGTTACAAGAACAGACAAACTTGAATATAAGCAAGATCAGACATGTTTTCAAATCAATTCACATTGAAGTGTTTCCTGAGGAAAATAATTTCTACATTTTCATGAATAATATGCTGAAACAGATGAAAAGAAAATAATTCAAAATTCTAAATTAAATTTGTGGATGACTACTTCACAATGAAAGTGCCTTCTCTCAGTCCCAAGTATGTTGGAACAGCCCTAACGTATTTAACATTAAAGTATCTACTCTGGGTCACAAGTATGTTTTACTAGAATAGCCCTAATGTATTTAACATTGAAAGTTAATACTATGGATTCCAAGTATGTTGGAACAGCCTTAACGTATTTAAAGTATCAACTCTGCATCCCAAGTATGTTTTACTAGAACAGCCCTAATGTATTTAACATTGAAAGTGAATACTCTGGATTCCAAGTATGTTTTACTAGAACAGCATTAATGTATTTAACATTAAAGTATCAACTCTGCATTCCAAGTATGATTTACTAGAACAGCCCTAATGTATTTAACATTGAAAGTGAATACTCTGGGTCACAAGTATGTTGGAATAGCCTTAACGTATTTAACATTAAAGTATCAACTCTGCGTCCCAAGTATGTTTTACTAGAACAGCCCTAACGTATTTCACATGGAAAGTTAATACTTTGGATTCCAAATTATTTAACATGGAAAGTTAATATGTTGGAATAGCCTTAACGTATTTAACATTAAAGTATCAACTCTGCGTCCCAAGTATGTTTTACTAGAACAGCCCTAATGTATTTAACATGGAAAGTTAATACTTTGGATTCCAAGTATGTTTTACTAGAACAGCCCTAATGTATTTAACACTGAAAGTTAATACTTTGGATTCCAAGTATGTTTTACTAGAACAGCCCTAATGTATTTAACACTGAAAGTTAATACTTTGGATTCCAAGTATGATTTACTAGAACAGCCCTAATGTATTTAACACTGAACGTTCCTTCCCTGGGTAGCATATTTATTTTACTGGCATAACATTCAATCCCCATAAAGGAAAGTTATCAAGCAGGTTGTTCAGATTTTAATTCTTTCAAAAGTAAATCAGCATCAGGTGATTTCTTTTAGTCCAAGTGAAAATTCACTTTCCTTGAGAACAGGAGATACAAATTTTGATGAACCTGTAGGCAGTTGGCAGAGTGCAGTCGGCAGAGTGAAATAAACCTTTTCATTTTTCTTTCCTCAGCATCTTTTTAAATTTCAGATTCAATTTTTTTTTTATTTCAAATAAAACATGTTGTATATAATCATTCATTTTTCATGCAAATCTTAATGTTCAATCCCCATAAAGGAAAGTTATCCAACAGGTTGTTCAGATTTTAATTCTTTCAAAGGTAAATCAGCATTGGGTAATTTCTTTTAGTCCATGTGAAAATTTTACTTTCTCTCAAGAGAATCTGACAGAATATGACAAAAAGCATCCTGCGATGAATTTCTCAAGAACCTCTCAACATAACTTGACCAAATTTTACAGAAAGCATCCTGAATTTGAGTTTAGGACATTGATTTCCGCTTCTGAAATTCATTGTATACCTGATATTTCTCAGGTTGATTTAAGTTTAAATAAACAATCTGACCTTTTCTACAACTTAGAATGTTCTGGAAATTAATTTTGACCCTGATCCTGGTCCTCGTGTTATGTCTTAGGTTTTTATATTAAGGTCATTTACATCAAAATTACTCATTCCTATCTTAACATCTGTAGTGGATCAGTCTTTAAGTTGAGTTCAATTATAATGTTGTCATGGATCCCATTTCACTTAACAGTAGCAGAGTTTTGTATTATATACTTCATTATAAGGTTGTGTACTTTATGATTCCAATGGACAGCATTAAAATGAGGGAGTAATGTATAATAATGCATTGTATCATGAGGTGATCTCACTATATGGTACTATACTCTATAAGGAGGTCTTAATATAAAGTGACATACTCTACAGCTTCAATTTACAGTGCTATAATGAGGTAGTAATGTATCATGTACTTCATTATAACATGGTCTCACTGTAAGGTAATATACATGACTCACATGTAGGGTTATAAAGAGGTAGTACTGTAATAAAAGTGGTTTTAATATAAAACAGTATGCTTTAGTTTCAATATAAGATAGTATATTTCACAGTCTCCATGGACAGTATTATAACAGAATACCATATTACTAAATTTAAATTAATTGAGCTAAAATTCAAGACATACAAATTAAAGTCACATAAAATTAACTCACCCGATACTTGTCAATATTTTTGCGAGCCAAGTATCCTCGACAGTGAGCTTGGAAACTAACAATAATCTCGGAGATTTTCTCATCTCTTGATGATTCCAAGCGATTCAGAACTCCAGCTTTGAAAAATACCTGGCAGGAAAAGGAAAATTATAGTTAATTCTTGCCACTAACATGCAAGAAAGTTTAAGCTGGATTTTGTTATAATGAAACATATTGACAAGGGTCTCCTTTGTGTGAAGCCTCATGTTATATTTAATCTCAACCCAACACATCAATCAAAAGTTACTAATTTGAAACTAAATTCAATACATGGATACAAAGAGGATGTATGGCTGTTTGAACTTATTTCCAGTTAGATACCTGTCCTGCATGGCTAGTGACTTGGAACTTATTTCCAGTTCGCTACCTGTCCTGCATGGCTAGTGACTTGGAACTTATTTCCAGTCTGATACCTTTCCTGCATGGCTAGTGACTTGGAACTTATTTCCAGTCTGATACCTGTCCTGCATGGCTAGTGACTTGAAACTTATTTCCAGTTCACTACCTGTCCTGCATGGCTAATGATTTGGAACTTATTTCCAGTTCGCTACCTGTCCTGCATGGCTAATGACTTGGAACTTATTTCCAGTTTGATACCTGTCCTGCATGGCTAATGACTTGGAACTTATTTCCAGTTCTCTACCTGTCCTGCATGGCTAGTGACTTGGAACTTATTTCCAGTTTGATACCTGTCCTGCATGGCTAGTGACTTGGAACTTATTTCCAGTTCAATACTTGTCCTGCATGGCTAGTGACTTGGAACTTATTTCCAGTTCGCTACCTGTCCTGCATGGCTAGTGACTTGGAACTTATTTCCAGTTTGCTGCCTGTCCTGCATAGCTAGTGACTTGGAACTTATTTCCAGTTCAATACTTGTCCTGCATGGCTAATGACTTGGAACTTATTTCCAGTTTGCTACCTGTCCTGCATGGCTAGTGACTTGGAACTTATTTCCAGTTTGCTGCCTGTCCTGCATGGCTAGTGACTTGGAACTTATTTCCAGTTCGCTACCTGTCCTGCATGGCTAGTGACTTGGAACTTATTTCCAGTTTGATACCTGTCCTGTATGGCTAGTGACTTGGAGCTTTTACTTTTCTTGCATCTCATACTATATTCAACTGTGTATACTCACATGTAAATCAGGGCAAACTTCAAACCACATAGACCCTTAGCTGAATTACACAATGTGCCAGCAGATCAGCATCTGTGTTCTTTCTTCCAATGACAACACCCAACAAGCAGCATACACCAGATCTGTTGGCACATGATGCAACAGCAGATCTGAATCAAAGAAGTTTGTCATTGGAACTGACTTATTAAGAAATACAGACAGCAAATGATATGGAATCTACTTAAGAAATCCACTCATTTGATTGGACAGGCATCTTGAAAGTAAGAAACGCCCTTTCTCAGCCATGATTTGTAAATATGATGCAAGGATTGGAGGGGTTTTTTTTTACCCTTGGCGATCATTTCAAATGCATACATAGGTAACATAACAAGAATCCTCCACAGAACATGCCAGATGGATGAATGGACATTGGAAGCATAATCTGTATCACTTACAGAACAAGGCAAGGACATCAACATTTTTCCTAAACTTTGTTCAGCAAAGGCCATGAACATGCAAATAAAAACAGTACTCTACTAAGCTGAAATCCCTCCAAAACTAGCTGTATACAAAGAGCACTGCTGCATCTTGGATATTAGAATGAATAATTGAATTATCATTTGGACCATCTTAATAGTTTATAAGTCTGTCAACTAAAGCTGAAAGATAGTTTACCTGACTGACAGCTGTTCTGCACATATAAACTTTTACAAAAACTGTTTATCTGCTGAATGTATGTTTGAAAAGAAAAAAGAAACACAAAGATTACCTGGCTGAGACCAATCCTATAATTAACTCTGTCAAGGTCAAGGTTTTCTACAATCTGCATTACTGCCTGGAAAATAGAAATATATCATGGTATTTAGTTTTAAAATTAAACATTATCACAAGGCATGACAGCACTCACATGACTCACACGACCTAACAGCTGACTACTTCATAACGCAGGATTATGTAGTACCATTAAAACATGTCTGTGTAAACTATCTAGTAAACTATTGATACTTTTATTTGTCAAATTTATAATTTCTATCATAGTCTGATTAAAATTATTTTTGAAGATAAAGTCATAATTATTAGCATTAGACCAAACTCATAACTGGACTTATCAAAGTTATTTACCAAGTTTTACTCTAACTGTAACCCATTTATCTAAGTTTCATCATAACTGGACCTGTACATAGTGCATCTAGTCTGTGATAATACATGTCTTATGTAGTTAATGTATTTTATTGTACATAGTGCATCTAGTCTATGGTGATTCCTTTTTTATGTACTTCATGTATTTTATTGTACATGGTGCATTTAGTCTGTTTTAATACCCAGCTTATGTACTTCATGTATTTTATTGTACATGATGTGAATATTGTACATTTTAATATATCTTGATCATGTGTGATCTGTCAAGCTAATGACAAGCATGAGAATTGAACCCCAGTGGACTGTGATGAGATGTCAGCGATCTGTCGAGTTAATGACAAGCCTGAGACTTGAACACAAGTGGACTGAGATGAGATGTCAGTGATTTGTCAAGCTAATGACAAGCCTGAGACTTGAACCCAAGTGGACAGATGTCAGTGATCTGTCAAGCTAATAACAAGCCTGAGACTTGAACCCCAGTGGAATGAGATGAGATGTCAGTGATCTGTCAAGCTAATGACAAGCCCGAGACTTGAACCCAAGTGGACAGAGATGAGATATCAGTGATCTGTAAAGGCAAGCATCTTAGACCACTTGGTAACCTGCAGCCCCTTGTTGGTTATTGAACTATATGTTTTAATAAAGTTCCTGCAGACTGATAATAAAAAAGAAAACACATGAAACTCAAAATACCTGTTTTTCATCAACATCTTGTCCTGGTTTTGAGCTGGGGCTAATTAATTTTTCAAATTTTTGTCTAAACTCCGCAAAGCTCAAATACTCTGGGAAACCTGTAATATTTAAAGATAGAAATTTTCAATGCAAGGATTAAGCTAAAATAAATTCTTTTGTATTTTTATGCAAAGAGTAACATTATGGTTATACAATAGTTATTTATTCTAATGCAACATGTTTTAATGTATTGACTTTGTAACTAATTCCAGCTATTATTTCAACCAACAAAAATTATGTACATGTTTATGAGAGCTCTTATTTTTTAAAAATGGTGTAAAATTTCTTTAAAACATTTGTAACAATTCTTTTCAGGTATTTTTTTCTTTGGATGTTAGATATAAATAGATAGTCCAGGATGATGGATAATGTTCTCATACTATGAAATATATTGAACGTTTACTTGAGATATATGGAATGGGATACAAGTCTAAGCATAACGTTCTTCCTTTAGTGATCTTGACTTAGGTGGCATGGCTATGGTACACAGTCTAGACATAATATTTCTGCAAATTTTCCTGAAAATCTCTCAAATTGTTACATTTATGGTAAATGTTAACCACTAGACGAAGAGCACTAAGTTAATGCCACATAAGGAAAACATACAACTATTTATTTAAACATGTCTCAGTTTCTCTAAGTATGATAGTTAAGAAAAAAATATGATTTTAGTCTACTAATGTCTACCATATTACAAATAGATTCAGCAATAGACAATGTTTATATCTCTGCTTCTATCCATTGCAAATCTAGTGAAATTTTACAGAGTACAATATTGTGTTTATATCTATTTCTAACCATTGCAAATCAAAAGAAATGATACAAAGTACAATATTGTGTTTATATCTCTGTTTCTATCCATTGCAAATCAAAAGAAATGATACAGAGTACAATATTGTGTTTATATCTCTGCTTCTATCCATTGCAAATCTAGTGAAATTTG